>JXCR01042846.1:112679-172233 GCA_002079205.1 Phalaenopsis hybrid cultivar
TTTTTTTTTTTTTTTTGTGGTTTTTTTGGGTGCTCTTCATATATGAAACTTAGGTTCTCAATAATGAAATATAACTCTTTTTAAAAAATCCTAGTAATAAATTATTAATGTCAATCCAAATTTAGAATTAAAATTGATACCAAATTAAAATCAGCATTTAGTTTCTTGAATGACCTTCAAACTAGATTTTAAAACAATTATGCATGCATCAACTTTACCCAAGTCATAATTAATATGGACTTCATAGTAAGGACTGCTCAAGATTACTACATTATACTTACATGTCTTGAGGAGAATTTATGGTGCTTCTTTAATCTGACTGGCAAAACATAATTTTCTTATATTTATAAGGTTGTTTATAATGATCAAGTTGTTAGAGGCACCCTTGGCCTAGATGGGGTGCAAGTCTTTTATGTAATTGTTCAAATTTACACCCATACTTTTCTTTTCTTTTTCATTCTAGAGGCTTCTTAAGCATTTTCTTGCCAGATATAAGTCCCACGTCTATAAATTCTATAAAAATAGGATAGCAGGAATTTAGAAGCTTCTTTCATTTGACTTTATGTTTACCAAAATTTCTTGGATGACGCAACACATGAGTTACTGATAAGGGATCTCTGGTCAGGTTGGGTCAACTACTTTAAGACTAGGAAGACTTAAAGTTTTAATAGCTTGGGATGATGGATCTACGGAATCTCGACCTCACTATCTCTACCAGTTTAGGAATTTCTTCCTTATTTTTTGGCATACACCCATTGAGCTCATCCATTTTTGTTGGCACATCATTGATGTTGTCTACTAGGCTCCATTTGTTGATAGACCACATTTCATTTGAGATACAGTGATTCACCATTTACCCTTATGGCTCGATATAGGCTTTGAAGCATTGGGATGGCCCTATTTGAGACAACTAAGCTACTTCATAGGCCCCGCTTACTCATACGCTATCGCCTGTTTGGGATACATTGATTCATTCGCTACTTTTATGGCCTGTTATAGGTTTTGAACACATTGGGATGATTTTACATGAGATGGACATATACCTTTTATATTCTTATTCATTAATTGTCATAAGAAAATGTAAGCAATATTCATATTATCGAGAGTATTCATGAGTATCCCTTAATATGCAATTCACCAAAGGGATGTGTTCCTTTGGAAGTTTCTCTTGACCCAAGAACAAAAAACAAAATGTAATTTAGTGAGCGTCACTTAGTCTTTTGAGGAGAGTAGAAGACACAAAAAAGTAAAGGAGTACATTGATAGTGCTTGATCAAGCTTCAAATTAATTTCAAAAAATGGAGCCCTAATTTTATTGTACGCTTAATCTTTTTCTTCTATTTTTTCTTGTAAACTCTTATAATATTTTTGAAATAAATGAAATGTGTTATTTTTTTGTAAGATCATGCTATGCTTTCATCTTGGAATTTTTGCTTTGTATTTCAGTTTCTGTTGGATGTGTTTTTCAAAATGCATTGGCCTAACATGATAGTTTATTTTTCTCTTATTTTAAATTAGCAATTGTGTTGGTCAAACTCTTATTCAAAATCTAGTGTAGAAAAGTGATATTGATAGAGACCTATTCCACAAGAGGAAGAAACAAAACAATGGATTAAAAGGCCAGAAATATTGCCTTAGAATCATTACAATCATTTATGTAAATCCAAAAAAACTAATTTTAAATCCTCTTTGCATATACAAAAAGCATTTTGGGATTTCAAAATTAGGCTTTTTAATTATCGACATATATTAAAAACTGCTATTATGCTTGATTGACAAAAAAAATTAATATGGAAACACATGTTTAGGAATTTTGATTATTAAAATACCAAATTCAAAGGTCTCTCTCTTAAGCTAGTGTTCACCTTTTTTTTATTAGATTATCATAATTTATCTTTAAAGGAGCAATCTCTTACTCGAAATCAATATATTATTTGAGGGATACATGCACTTGATTTTTCTAAGCAAAAGTTCGGTGAATACCAATGTAAATCAGGGCACTCAAAGTGATTCAAATAATCCTTTAAATGGCAAGAGGGTTCCACAATGACTTAGATGGTTGTTGATCAAGCTGACTAATGTCCTCAAAGGTAGACCAAATTTATCTAGGTTAACTAATTTTTTAGTAAAAAGGGATTGATAGACATTGGCTAGGTAAAATTTAAGCCATGAGGCAATGTCTAGGCTAAACCAAAATTTTGTTGGACTAAGCGAAGATGCTTTTGGGTAGACAACACGTGATGAGTTGATGTTGGGTTGACCAAAATTGATTCAATTAAATTTTCGATAGATTGGGCTTGATGAAGTTAAATTTATGCTGGTTGACGATGATCAGAATGATGTTGAGTTGACTGACAATTACTTGGATACACTTAGGATTGATTGGTTTTGATCAAGGTAAAATTTGGTTGATCAACATTGATTAGGTCGCATTTAGATTGACAACCTTGATTAGGTAATTATCTTATTTTGTAGAGATTATTAGACATGAAGTTTGCTCATATTCGATTAATTTGCACCATTAGATTGACAACTCTTACTCTCTAAATTTGTTAAAAATATAGAGTAAGAGTTTAAATTGAAAATGATCTGCGATGGCTTTCATTTTCAAACGTCCATTTTGAATGATGTGAACATTATTAAGAAATAAACAGCAATAGTATTGTAATGGATGCATATTTCTGTAAGTGAATATAAATGAACACATCATAGAAAATTCTAATAGAATAATGGATATCATTGGCTCACTTCTAAAATCTTACTGTAGACTCCTTAATACCAATGAAAGTATCAATAACTATTTTACAACAAATTTATTATATATATATNATTAATTTCAGGAGATAATCTCTCCTCAAACGAAACACTCTACGCCTGATCACTATCGACAGTGAAAGTATTGAACTGATATGCCCATTTGAAGAAGTCACAGCTCTTTGATCTACGCCTTGGACACCTGTAAAATTGTCTCTCATAGATATGCTCATGTCGCAAACTAAGCAGAGAACATTGCAACTTACGTAGCAGTACAATACTTTGGATGTACCATAAGTCATCGAGCTCATCTTTTCTAAAGGCTTAAAAACACAATACACAAACTCTTAGATACAACATTAGTAAAAAATAAATAATAGAAAGACTCAATTAAAGTTTTATAAAGTTGTGAGGACTCAGAGCACAGAGTATGAACCAATAAATAATTTGTTACCACAAGAAGGCAGTTGACCTTAAAAAAAAAGGGTGTTTGGTCGCCATTATACTGACCTCGTTTGTGTTACAGAAGCATATCACCACAAAGGCAATCCAAAAAACTCCCAACAGACATAAGATCAGAGAAAAATGGGAACTTGGTTGCTTTTAAACCACGTAAAATCGTGCTTAGATGCATCACCTCAAAGGCCATCCAGAAGATCCCCAACAGCCATATGACTAAAAAAAGTGGTACTTAGCTGCCTTAATAGTGATTTCATACGTGTCAAAACCCATAGCAACATATAGGCCATCTAGAAAACTTCTAAGGTCGAATATCTCATCAAAATCCTCCAAACTAAAAACAAAACATTAAGTAAATAAACATTTGAAATATTATGTTCTCGATTATTTCGGAGGCCATCCATGTTGAAAAAATCATGCAAAAAAATTTAAAATAAAAGTTGCACCAAATTGAGACTCAACATGAACATCATTGGACAAACCATCAATACAACAAACCTTAAGCATTTTCACAGCACATTGAACATATAGAAATTAAAAAAAAAACATGCAAAATCCTTTTACCCACTATATATGGTCTCTGTAACTTGCTCTCTCAACTCTATCATCTCCCTAGCACCATCCCCATCCTGGGTACAAAACTCGGGAAAATCACTTTTAGCTTGTGATATTGATTACCCTAAGCGATATTCATATGCTTCAGCAGGAACATGTGAATGATCTTCATCTACCCCATTGAAGTCAATGTCACTACGTGAAGGATGCTCTTGAGTGTGTTTATGGAAAGTCATTGTAGCGACCACAATCTACACTTGTTTGTTGAACAAATATGTGGTCATATCTTACAGAATAACCCATTTTTTCTTCCAAACTTAAAATGTTCTTTCACCAAAATTGTGCTAGGATGAGTGCCTACTATTAAATATCTCTTTTCTACCTTGAGTAACATTGCTAGCTTTTTCAAAATCAGGAATGTGGTATTTGGTATTTGGTATCAAGAGATGGTTCGAGAAACTTCTTTGTAAATGATATCCAACATCAACCAAATAATTTTTCTCTATATAATTATAATCATTAGCATTGCATTAAAAGTATAATTTTATTTATTCATTTTCATGCAACCCTAGGGGGTGGCTTCAAAAAGTTCTATTTCTGAGTTCGCTTGGCAAATTTGAATATTCGACAGTCGTGTGCACTGGATTCCCATCCGACCATAACAAAAGTGAAGCAAATTTTATAGTCACATACAACCATTACATTTTGTGTGGGTGAACCTCACTACTCGATGTATGTGATATTTCACTATTTCACATGCGTGCATCCTCATGTGTTCCATAAATTGCTTTACTACAATCCCAAAGCATTTATCAAATGTATTAGAATTAATTTGTTCAAGTAAATTCAGAAAAATATGAATGCATGGATTTACCTTAAAATATGACACATAACATTGGACTTGTGAAATCTCTACGGGGGTCCTTTGGATATTGGGGTCTTCGAGTTTAATAATTTCAAATGAAAAGTTGATCAGAGCATTGAACCCAGTTGAGAGATATCTACTGATAGTTTCTAATGAGGGTTAGAATCACTTCATGGCTCTTCTCATAGATTATGTGATAAAATATAGAGTATTATGGCTAACACCTCTCTAAAAGTCATCTTGGAGGAGCCATGAAGTGCATGATTCTTATGCAGTTCTTCTAACAGATCAGTGAATATGGTTTGTGTCATATGAAATATATTTTTAAATCTTATCGAGTGACCCTCAAGCAACTCCCCAACCAACTTATTATGTGGAAGTCATGCAAGGAGAGCGAGCAATATATGAGTTATAACACTCATACATTAAGCATAATGCAACTATAGAACAATTCTTTTATTTCTTTCTCTATCAATGTTAGTCGTTATTTATGCAGCTACCATATATAAATAACACTGAATTAGCTAGAACATGCATTAAATAAAAAACATCAATAACGAAAGTTCTAAAAGCAATGAAGAGGTTATACTGCTTGTAAATATGTCTCTATAAAAATCAAAGAGAGAGTATATAAGAAATAAAACTCAAGCATAATGAAAGTAGCACAAATGTTGTCCCCATAAAATCAAACATTAAGTTTTCAACTAATAAAATAAAATTTTCACATCCCAGTTGTCATGAAAATAATACAAAAAATTGACCAAAATGTTAGGGGTTGTCGACATAAAGAACTCTGTCCTGGTCGGATCTTCAAGCAAGTTCATAGAGAATAAGTAAAATGACATGTCCTCATAAGTTTCTAGAGTTGCTTCCAGAATTCACATATCTTGTTGAATAGAAGTTGCTTGTGATGTACTAGGGTCATTGATGCATAAATCAACTAACTGTAAAATTTGGCTTCTAACGAAAACTACATCAGTTTTTTTTCTTTTTCTCAACCCCAGGACGCTTGGATCAACTAGTAGATTCAACTTTATTGAGATTATGGTAGAGGCCTTCATCGGAACTAGTTGTTTGCTTGGCATCTACATGCTTAGCTCTGCTAGCAAACCCTCTCTCGCTTGGGGCCCATGCATGATCACCTGTGGCGATGCCTCCACCAAATATACGATCAAACTTTTCTTTTATCTCACGGTCAATGCCACTGAATTTAATTTTTTTGGCATTTAACACAACCTACAAATTAATAGATGTATGACATTTTGATGTAATTGAAAAAAATATCAAGGACTGGATGTTTCATAAATTCTTACCTCCAATCTCTCGTCCCACCATTCTTCTAACGCATTGATGATTCGCTTTACTGGATCCCAACTCAAGCCCGTGAATCCCCGCTTTAACTCTTTTCTTATTTTTCAGACCCCTTTTAACTGATCCTACTTATTTTTGAAGTACATTTTATCATATTCTCTTCCTTTGGTTTTCTTGAAGTTTTTTAGTATATTCTACCATCATTCCTTATTAAAATAGGTGGTCAGTCTGTTTCCTAATTCCGCCTCTTTAAGATAGAGATGGCAAAATATTAGCTTCACCAAGTTATCCCACATGGCTGATGAACTGATTTCTTTTGTCTTAACCATGACAGTCATTAATTTATGAAACATAATATAAGGTTATTTCATGAAATCATAAAGTTTCATTTAAAATTCTAAAACTTGAAAAGATAAAATAAAAGAAATATCTGAAATCTATTAACACGTCACCAACAATATCACCACCATATCATCAACTCCTACACTTCACCACAACCGCATCATTAACACCAACACACCACCACCGCCGCATCATCAACACCATCACCCAACCACCACGACATTGTCACGTCCAACACCCTACCACCCATACTACCACCACTTCTAACCCAACACATCACCACCATCACACCAACAAACCTCCACCACTACACAATCAACACACCATTACCATCACTTCCATCTACCACACCAACAAACCATCACCACCACACCATCAGCACACCACCACTATCACTCCCATGTACACACACAATCACCACACATAACACATACACACCACCACCCAACTAGCACCACATCGTGACGGCCAACACACTACCACCAACACTACTACCACCACCTGCAACCCAACATACCACCATACATACCACCTACACATCATCTACCAACCTCCACCACATAATCACAACCACCACCACCAAACAATCAACACACCACCACCACATCCAACCCAACACACCATGACCACCACACTAACAAACCACCACCACCAAATAATCAACACACCACCACCACCACTCCCATCTACCACACCAACAAACCACCACCACCATTCCATCAAAAGACCACTAACATACCTCTCATGTACACGCACCACCACTACTACAGATACCACCTACAAAACACCATCAACCACCCAAACACCCAGAGGTCGCCAAACAGATAGAATATTCCTTCTAAGAAAGAGCACAACCCACCTAGACCAACCAAATCAAGAAATGAGGCATACACAGAGGCCATAAACTCCAGACTCCAAAAGCCAAAAAGCTAAGCAAATTCCATGTTTATCCATTTCAAAGGCCACAAAATTCAATTTCAATCATTCCAGAGCACACAAATCTCAAATCCATTCATTCCAGGGGCCACAAACCTAAAAAAACAAGCCACAAAAGACCTTAAACCACAAATTGACAAGAGCGAAGAGCACAAAGTGTAAAAAAAAAATAATAGAGGATACCACAATCCAAAATGTCATTTTCATGATAGTAGAATTTCTATTTCATAGTAAAGCAAAGCTAAAAATTGTATAGAGAATGCCACATAGTCCAAATCAACCTAAATGATAAAGGATACCGTATGTGAGCTAGGGAACTAATCGAAGTTGTGCGGGAAGAGGACTCGTTACAACATAGACACGAGAGAAGTGAGGAAGAGACGCGAAAAAGAGCCTATAAATGCAAACCGTTGTAATCAAACCAGCAGCCCGTGTTTATGGGCGCTTCATCAAAGACGCAACCTCACCACCGGAACCAAACTTGTGGAAATATGTTCTCCCACCGCACCACAACCACGCCGCCGCGTCAAACAAACCCCAAGTTATGTTTGGGATGCATAATGGTCTCCTTCAAAATTTGTAATTTATCCATATAAAAATAAAATTTAATTATTTTTCATGTAGTTTTCCACCATNGCACCACCGGAACCAAACTTGTGGAAATGTGTTCTCCCACCGCACCACAACCACGCCGCCGCGTCAAACAAACCCCAAGATATGTTTGGGATGCATAATCGTCTCCTTCAAAATTTGTAATTTATCCATATAAAAATAAAATTTAATTATTTTTCATGTAGTTTTCCACCATGCTGTTTGATTAAGAACATGAAAATAATCAAAATGGTGTTAGAATCCAACTTGTCAAACAAGGCCGAAAAGAAAATGTAAATAAGAGAAAAAAAAAAAGGTGAAAAGGAGACTGCAAAATAGAGAATTGATTGAGCAGATGATTTCAAAGCTGGAATATTGTTTTTGGTTTGGAACAGAGGAAATAAAAAAGGAAAATTGAGTTAAAAAATGTTTAAGAAAATGAATTTATTTTAAAATGTTTGAGCAAATTTATTTATTTAAAAAATTAATTTAATTATTTCAAAAAAAAATTCGATCAAAATTTAATCTGATTAATTATACCAAATTCTTTTTTCTAAACTAATCGCATAGTTTGTGGGGACTTCCTTCTTAGATTCTAAGGCTGCCATACCCACCAATGGACAATGCAGAAGTCCACAAATTTCAACTAATAATTAGACAGAATAACTAAAAGGGATAAGCATGACCAATTCTTATTGCAAGGTAAACCCAATTAGATCTTAATATGGTTTATGAATAAGCTAATTTGATAAATATTTTTTAGCATTGGATCCAGAAGTTTCTCTGGGCCCACGCTATCTAGTCCGAAACATTAAGAGAAGAATGAAAAGAAGATGACCTCGAGAAAGAAAGAGAGAAATTTCTATAAGAGAAGCTGAAAGACTTTTACACTGGAAGAAAAGGAGAAAATATTGCGTTCAGAGTTTGAACGTAGAGCCACATCTGAATTCCAATTGAAATTTGTCACATGGTAGTGCTATAAAATACTAATTTCTCTTCTAAAAGGTGGGGAAGCACGAAGCCCGACCCGACTCGACCCACATTGATTGTGGTAAAGAGTGTAGCGTGTGTTTCAAAATCTTTTATGTCGCTTCGAGTTCATCCCTATTTCTATTTTTAGGGTTTAGGGTTAGGGCTCCTTCTTTTGTTCTGGACGTCGTCGACATTCTGTGTTACAACCCGATAGATACAGGCATTTACAAATATTCATGCAATTCAGTTGCTACTCTCTATTCTTCAAACGAGTCAAATTTTAATGTTCGATTTTGTCATGAGGAATTTAGTTATCCACTTCTCATTTTCTTTGAGGGTAGTCTTTTGGCGAAGAAAAGAAAATTTTATTTATTTGTACTCACCAGTTAACCCAATCTCTGTTTTATATCATTCTTCTCTATTTCTTTTGATTATTTTGAATCTATTCAAGCACAATATGGTTGTAATAAAGGTTTTCTTCGGTACAACAATGTTGTACATCATTGTTTACACTCTGGACTTATTATATGGTTGTTTTCTTCAGTACAACCATGTTGTATATCAAGGTTTTTCTCTTGCACAACTATATTACACATTTGATTCATAGGATAAATAATTCATGTTTGATGATTTTTTGTCCAGCACAACCATGTTATACTCATGTATTTTTTGAGTAAAATTTTGTTATGGAGTATGATTTGACTTTTGATTGATTACTTAGTGACTATTTATTGAGTACAAGTATGTTACAATCATGTGTTTTTAGAGTAAATCAATGTTTTGAAGTAGGATTTGATATATAATAGGTCACCTGTTTGATTTTTTTCTCCATGACAACCATATTGTACTCATGTTTTTTAGAGTAGAGCAATATTTTGAAGCTTGAATTCATATTAGATTGACCTCCTAGATGATCTTTTTCCATTACAGCCATTTTCTCTTAGTGTAAAATCTTTTTTTATGAAGCATGATATTTAACTAGTCATCTGAATGATTTTTTTGGAGTAAACTAATGTTCTGAAGTGGAATTTGATTACAAATTGGCCACATATTTAATTTTTTGTCCAGGACAATCATGTTGTACTTATATTTTTTTAGAATTGAGCAAAGTTATGAAGCTTGATTTGATATTTGATTGACCTCCTTGATCATATTTTGTTAAGTAGAATCAGGTTCTGCTTATGTTTTTTTATAACATGTTTGATTTTTTGTCCAATACAACCTTATTGTACTCATATTTTCTTAGAATAGAGCAATGTTCTGATGCTTGTTTGATATTTGATAGACTCCTGGATGATTTAATATCTAGTACAATCATGTTGTACTCAAGTTCTTAAGAATAAATTCTTTTTATGAAGCATGGTTAAACATTTGATTCCCCAACTGTTTGATTTTTGGTCTAATGCAATCATGATGTACTCATGTTTTTTAGATAAAATTATTTTATGAAGCGTGATTAGATATTTGGTTGCCCATATATTTTTTTTGTATAGTACAACCATGTTTTACTCATATTTCTTAAGAAAAAAATAATATTCTGAAGAAGTACTTCATAACTAATTACCCTTATGTTTGATTTTTTATCCAGTATAACTAAACATTTTGTTCTCATATTTTTTTAGAATAGAGCAATGTTATAAAGCATGATTAGATATTTGATTGTCCAACTGTTTGATTTTCTTCTAGTACAACCATATTGTACTCATGTTTTTTAGAACAAAATTATTTTTTAAAACATGATTAAATTTTTGATAGCCCAGTTGTTTGATTTTTTGTCCAATACTACTATGTCGTACATGTATTTCTTAATAAGATAATGTTCTAAAGAAGATTTGATAATTGACTGGTTATCTGTTTGATTTTTTTGCCCAATACAAACATGTTGTACTCATATTTTCTTAGAATATAATAATGTCCTAAAACTTGATTAGATATTTAATTAACCTTCTAGATCATTTTTTGTCCAGTGAAACCATTGTGTACTCAAATATTTTTTCAAATAAAACTATTTTTATGATGCATTATTAAATATTTAAATGGTTAGTTGTTTGATCTTTTTATCAAACACAACTATGTTATACTCATTTTTTTTATAAAATAGAACTTTGTTCTGCAACATGAATTGATATTTGATTGGTCTCCATGATGATTTTTGTCCAGTACAACCATGAGTACTCATGGTTTTTGTTGAATAAAATGATATTGTGTTTTATTTTTTATATTGGATGATTGAAATATTTATTTTTTTTCTCTTTCACCTCTTCTAGGTTTTGTAGACAATGCCTCATAGGGGGATTACATTTTGTTTCATGTCAGTAACATTCAGGACAATTTGTGATGAACTAAAACAATATATTAATGATGATGATGCGCAAATATTGAGGAGGCTGAACATAAATCATTTTTTAAGTTTGCCACCTATTCAACGAGATATTCCACTAATCGTGCAACCTTTGGAATGTTGGAATTTTGAAAAATATGTTTCAGTATCGAAGGACATNAAGTTTGCCACCTATTCAACAAGATATTCCACTAATCGTGCAACCTTTGGAATGTTGGAATTTTGAAAAATATGTTTCAGTATCGAAGGACATGACATGCATTTCACTATAGATGAAGAAGGGGCCTTAATAATTGGGATGCTCAACAGAGAAGAAGTTTTTTGGGAGAAGAAACCCCTCTCCAATTTAACATCTTTAGATTTTTAAAAATAAAATTAAAGAGTATAAAAATAAGCAATCTTAATAACTTTATTAGTGTGCTTATTAATATTTTGTTAATAAATTTTTTTCCCTTACAATAACTATAAAGTACCAATGGATCTTTTGTTTTTTGCTAGAAACATTCATGAATTTCAAGTTATATTTGGCCAGCTGACATATGTAGGTTTTTAGTCAATCAACTTGATATTATAGCAGANGATAACTTTATTAGTGTGCTTATTAAGATTTTGCTAATAATTTTTTTTCCCTTACAATAACTATAAAGTACCGATGGATCTTTTGTTTTTTGCTAGAAATGTTCATGAATTTCAAGTTATAATTGGCCAGATGACATATGTAGGTTTTTAGTCAATCAACTTGATATTATAGCAGAATGGAAGATGTCAAACATTGTTTGGGTACATGAGTGGTTATGTCACTCTATTGATGGTAAAGATATTTTCAATATCATATTTAACGCTACATATGAATGCATTGCCTAAATCTTATTTTCCCTTGTTATGCAGATCTATTTTCTTATCATACAGATGTNGGTACATGCGTGGTTATGTCACTCTATTGATGGTAAAGATATTTTCAATATCATATTTAACACTGCATATGAATGCATTGCCTAAATCTTATTTTCCCTTGTTATGCAGATCTATTTTCTTATCATACAGATGTGGCTCCCACCATGCATCATGCATGAACTCACAGCTTTACTAGCTGATAGTTCCAATATTCATCATTCTCCAATCCAACATCTTCACCAACCACTAAATTACCTCATTTAAGTTGGTCGTTAACTATTGCTTTGCATGTTAGCTCTGTACATAGTCTACCACCTAGCTCTGTGCATAGTCCTCCACATAGATCCATACATAGTCCACCAAATGACACTATGCATAACTTTTCCACAAACCTATGAGCATTTATGTTTTCTACTAATATTCCACAAACCTATGTTTATAAAAAAAAATGTCAATAGTGCTTTTGAGTTTAATGTCGCAAAATGGTCGGTTGAAGGTGTTAGTGTGGTTCCACGCCAAGAGAACAACAATGATTGTGATATGTATGTGTGTAAATTTATTATTTTTATNAGCTCATTTTTTCTCCATGTAGCCATGAGTTTCTCCAATCCCAAAAAATAATCTGTGATAGAGCTTGTAGGAATAGAGATTCCCTGACATACATTATTTGTAGGCTCACTAAATTGTATTGATAATATTTCCATGAAGAATAAAACTTTATTAAATGGTGTTAACCATTTTTCCTGTCTATATCATCCCATGTCATAATTGTACAAATCCCTCCTCTTAATCACATTTTCTCATGCATGCGTGAAACAATCGTTGTACTATCTTATTACTACTGCAACAATATATTTTTTAAGGAGTCTTCTTAGAGAAATGTCATTGACATAATCAATGTTGAGTTTGAACCAATAAAATTTCTATAAATTTTGTCATTGTTTGACCTTGATCGATGTATATTGTTATAGGATGCTTATAATGAATAAAAAGTAAATGATTCAATGTTATTTTCTGATGAAATTGTTACTTCAAATAAAATATTTTGCCAACAATGAATAACTCTAATAAATGGTGCACAAACTAAATTATACTTATTAAGTCGATAACTTGTGTAAAAAATTATGACGTCTCTGAAGTAATCAAAGTCTAACATTGACATGTCATCACTCAAAAAAAATTTCAATCAGTTTGACTCATCAAATTTGACATCTTAGGTAAACATAATATTATCAGCTTCTCTTTCTTGAATAATTACATTAGAGCATTAGAATCTTCATTCTCAATTCGACCTCTTTTATCTTTTCATATATAATTAAGTGCATCTTTCTGTAAAAAATTTATTTTCTATACTCCTCCAATTTCCTTAGCAAGATATCTGAATGCATCAATCGCTCTACTTTTTGCTTGTGTCATTGATTACGGGATAGATGTTTTGTCTTCCCTGATGTGACATTATCATCTCAACAGGTGTTGATGAACTAGTTATGCTAATGGATGGTTATGACATTCTATAAATTTATTTACAATCAGTTACTTGTTGGATCAATGACAAATCTAATCATTGCACAACAACAGGTTCTTGTGTCTGATTTTTTGAACTCTTATGTGCTATTTAGATTTCTTGCTTTCTTATGACCAGCTTTCGAGCATAAAAAATCTTTTGATTTTATATTCCTTTCAAAGACTAAAACCCATATCATGTGCATAGCTGCAATACAAATTATATGTCTCATTTCATTTTGAACATTGGTGGAAAAGAGTTTTTTTTTGTATTTGGTTTAGAATCCACTGAAATTACATCATTGCATTCATCTTCTTGCAGCGAGACCTCCAAATTCATTGATTAAACATGGATGTGGTTAAGAGAAATGAGATAGAAATAAACATCCAAATAGCATATCATGGATTAAAATATGAAATACACGTTGGTTGTATTTGGGTTATAGTAGAGTAAAACCAAGTTGTATTATAGACCAAATGTTCATAATGCACTTACGTATGTTATAATATATAGTACAACATAGTTAAACTCATTAAAAAATATATAACATCATGTTAGACTATAGAGAAAATATTCATAATGTCCTTACCTATGTTATAATATATAGTACAACATGTTTGTACTCGTGAAAAAATAGTGTAAAACTAAGTTATATTCGAGGTTTGTTACAATATGTAATACAATAAAGTTGTACTCGTGTAAAATAATGTAAAACCATGCTCTAATATTGACCAAATATTCATAATGTCGTTATCTATGTTATAATATATAGTACAACATGGTTGTACTTATGAAAAATTGATATAAAATCATGTTGTATGATACACTAAACGTTCATAATGTCATTACCTATGTTATAATATGTAGTAAAACAAGGTTATACTTATAATGATGTAAAAATTAGTTGTATTCGAGACGAAAAGTTCATAATAAGGACAACATGATTGCTCTCAAATAACAAATGTAATAATCAAATGATTCTTTTACAACACACAATAACAGTTTACAGAGGAATGCTCAAGGGAAGATGACATCCAAATCTTTTAGGATAATATTGTGTTTGTCCTCCATCTTCGCTAAGACCTATAGTATTTTTCTTCTTTTTCGGTCTGGGCGACAGAATAATATTCAGCCATAAACCCTACAGCTTTCTTTTACTCCTTAAGCTTGGGCAGCGTTCAAGAAAAAAAATGACACTCTATCTTCTAAAGTTTTCTTTTTACATGAATTTTTTGCCGCTCAAATCAATGTAGGTTGAGTCCGGCTTCAAGCTTCCCCACTTTTTAGACCAGAAAATAATATGTTACACCACTACCAACTGGGTTGTTTCAATTGGAGCCCGAGCGTAACTCTATGTTTAAACAACACAATAATTTCTCAAGTGAGTATAGAGAGTGTATATATAGACTCTTTCTTTATAAAGTTGTGAGTGATCCTCATTACACTACACTATTGACTTTACATGAAAAAGATAAAAAAAAATATATGAAAATATGTATCAAATTAGTTTCATATCTTTATGCCGAGTTGCTAAATAGATTTAATTTGGATTTGAAGATGAATCATCTTTGTGTATATATGAGCTTGGGCTAAGTTGTTTGTATTTGACCATACCTTCAAGACACAATGCTTATTTTTTCTTACAAACTGAAATTTAAAAACCAATCTTAGATTTTGCTTTTAAACATACTTCCTTAACCTATAATGCGGCCTAAGAGGTGCTCGGTTCAAGGTCTTGCAAATGTGAGGTGCATGCACCAAAAAAAAAAGGGTAATATATTATATGATATTAAAAAATTTATTGAAAATATAAGGATGACTGAGTCCCTCACTTATAGCCAACCATTAGTTCCAAGACTGCCAAATGTTTAATGAGCCATTTGCCAATGAGCAGGGCATGTTAAGCCACTTACTTTCTGGAGCTGGCAACCCTTAAATTGCCCTTCTCATTTTCTCTAATTGTTAAATTTATTTACAGTAACAAATACTTTAAACTTACAAGATTACCTCTCTCTTTCTTTTTTGCAGAACATTTCAGGAATTAGAAAAATATTACATCAGGATTCCGTATGAAGAGCTGTTTTCGGAGTTCAATCTCATACTAACAAGTGGAATGTTGAAAGGGTGCGACCCGTCCCCACTTTCAATCCATAAGAATACTGACTCATGTTATTCTGAATATTTTTCACGTTATTCATGTGTTATTTGTGTGTTATTGAGGGTTTAGAAATATTCACTCATGCTATTCATGTGTTATTTAATGTGTTATTCAATCTGTGTTATAGAAATATTCTCTCGCGTTATTCTGAATATTTTTCGCATTATTCTTGTATTATTTAATATGTTATTGAAATGTTATTCATGTGTTATTGGTGTGTTATTGAGGGTTTAAGAATATTACCTCACGTTATTCATGTGTTTTAATTTGTTATTCTAAAAGTCACCATAATGACACACCAATAACACCTGAATAATGCGGAAATAATCAAAATAACGCAAGGGAATATTCATATAACGTGTTTTTATTTTTTATGTAGGTGAGCCCAATCTTTCACATGTCAACGTAAAATTAGACTTCACAAATAGCTCTACATGCAGAATCGTGATGTAATATTTCTTCCTAAAGATTTTGACCTATTATCCCAATTCCGCACCTCCTGCCTGGCGTTCTCACTCAATACTTCGAGTCACCATCAAATAACACTTCTTCCCCTTCCACTTCATATACCCGATCTTCTACCCTCCTCCCACAAACCCTAATCCCCTTATTCTCTCCAGAGATACAGTAGCAACCATTCATAGATGGCCGGATTACAGAGATCCACAGAAACCTTCAGGAGATCAGGATCATCAGGGCT
This sequence comes from Phalaenopsis hybrid cultivar, assembly GCA_002079205.1. Lineage (NCBI taxonomy): Eukaryota > Viridiplantae > Streptophyta > Magnoliopsida > Asparagales > Orchidaceae > Phalaenopsis > Phalaenopsis hybrid cultivar. The sequence goes on from JXCR01042846.1 coordinate 129,062, forward strand.
CGTGTGGGAGGACAGATTCATCCAAGATGAAATGAATACAACAAAACCGAAGGAAGAATCGGCGGATTTCAAAGACCAAACACAAGCACAAATTGTTGGATCTAGCGGCGTGAAGCGAAGCCTATCAACTGGCGCTCGGCCTTATCGGACCGGCAGAGTTTCGCCGGCACTTGATCCTCCCNTGTGAAGCGAAGCCTATCAACTGGCGCTCGGCCTTATCGGACCGGCAGAGTTTCGCCGGCACTTGATCCTCCCTCCCCCAAGCTCTCTGCGTGTGGTTTTTGTTCAATTTTCAGCAAAAATGGTGCTGGTAATAAAACCAAGGCTCATCGCCGGTGAATTTCCGGCGGGCTATTGCGGCTGTGAAGAAGATAGGGGAAGACCGCTAGCGGTTGATTAGGCCAGCTCTGCTTCTGTTTATGTATTTGTTTGCCTATGTTTTTAGGTTTGCGTGAATAAGATTTTTATTTTGTAAATTTTTTGTTAGCTCATGTTGGAGGTGATTGTTTCTTTCTTGTTTAAATTAGGGTTTTGATTTTGTTTTTATAATCTTTGTTTTCTTTTTTGTTGTATATAATTCATGGAGTCGTGAGTGAGATGTGGTTGGTGATCGGAGAAGCTCTGCTGCTTCTGATTTGTTTCTTTTGTTTTGTATTTCTGAATTAGATGATTAGAGTTTGGCTGTTGGCCATGTTTGGACTGGTTTCATTTTGCTAAATCTTTGCTTGATTAAGTTGATGAAATTCATGATTTTTGTTGGATTAAGTTGATCAAAATTTGATTTTTTTTTCTCTGTACTTTCTGCAACAGTTTTTAATTTCGCTGCGTGAAGTTCTTAAATTGCCGCTCGCTAGAGGGACAGGAAGATCAGTCTGAGACCTGCACCGTTTTTTCCAGGCTTCTGACTGGACTCTGTAACTTGATTGAAATTAAAAGAAGAACATTTATAATTTTGCGTAAAAATTCTCTACAAATGATGATATTATAGTTTTACATATAAAATGAGCAAAAATTAACTTCATTTTTTAGGTATATTTTCTATTTCTAATTAACTAAATATGCCCACTCCATTGCAATTATAGGCATGTTTTAGGATCTGGTTGGGCGACTAATTCTCTTATCTCCCACCTGTCTTTTTCTCCTGTTTCTTTCTTCTTCTCCTCTCCCTAGCTATTTTATAGGGTTTCCCTGAGGGTGGATTGGTCCTTCTGCNGTGGATTAAGTTGATCAAAATATGATTTTTTTTCTCTGTACTTTCTGCAACAGTTTATAATTTCGCTGCGTGAAGTTCTTAAATTGTCGCTCCCTAGAGAGACAGGAAGATTAGTCTAAGACCTGCACCGTTGGTTTCAGGCTTCTGAATTTTTACTGGCCTCTGTAACTTACTTTCTATTTCTAATTAACTAAATATGCCCACTCCATTGCAATTAATTAGAATTTTGTAAGATATAGGCATGTTTTAGGATCTGGTTGGGCAACTAATTCTCTTATCTCCCTCCTGTCTTCTTCCCCTGTTTCTTTCTTCTTCTCCTCTCCCTAGCTATTTTATAGGGTTTCCCTGAGGGTGGATTGGTCCTTCTGCTATAGTGAAAATTGTGGGAGATTTCCCACCAGAGCTATTGTGTGGTGTGCTCCACCATGTTGGGTTTTGATTGGCTTTCCTTGTGGGGATATTTTGATATTACCTACTTTGTGTTTCAAATCACCTTCACAATTGCATTTGAGAAATTATTTTCTTGTTGTTAGGGGTGTAAACGATGCTCGCTCATGTTTATATTTCTAGCTCAAAAAGTGTGTTCGTGTTTGGCTCGTTTGCTTAACGAGTCGAACACGAGCTGTACACGAACAAAGTCATTTTAACAACCCTAATCATGTAGCTATAAGACAAAAAGGGTTTGAGCAATATTTAAAAATTATTATTTATATTAAAACATCATTTGAATCTAATTTAATAATTTTTANAGGTTTGAGGAATAATTTTCTTGTTGCTGTCTAGAAATTTCTAACGTGAAGTTATTTTTTTTTCAACCTAAAATGCAATTATAGTAAGAAAGCTAATATTTGATTTTGTAGAATATGTGTATAATATATATATATATGTGTGTGTGTTTGTGCCGCGTACCTCGGCTTGTTGGTTGGCATTCTCAGTGTAAGATCCCTCAGGTCGAGGGTTCGAATCCCCTCTGGCACAATTGGTCTTAAGGATATGGTAGTTAGGGGTGTAAACGAGCCGAACACGAGCTGTGTTCGTATTCAAACACAATTGGACTCAGCTCGTGTTCGGCTCGTTTATATTTAGAGCTCAAAAAGTGTGTTCGTATTCAGCTCATTTGCTTAACGAGCCGAACACAAGCTATTCACGAACAAAAAGTTCTTTTAACAACCCTAATTATTTAGTCATAAGATAATAACAATTTGAGCCAGATTTAAAAATTATTATTTGTATTAAAACATCATTTGAATCTAATTTAATAATTTTTATTCTATTTTCTTANTGGGAAGACCGCTAGCGGTTGATTAGGCCTGCTCTGCTTCTGGTTATGTATTTGTTTGCCTATGTTTTTAGGTTTGCGTGAATAAGATTTTTATTTTGTAAATTTTTTGTTAGCTTATGTTGGAGGTGATTGTTTCTTTCTTGTTTAAATTTGGGTTTTGATTTTGTTTTTATAATCTTTGTTTTCTTTTTTTGTTGTATATAATTCATGGAGTCGTGAGTGAGATGTAGTTGGTGATCAGAGAAGCTCTGCTGCTTCTGATTTGTTTCTTTTGTTTTGTATTTCTGAATTAGATCATTAGAGTTTTGTTGTTGGCCATGTTTGGACTGGTTTCATTTTGCTAAATTTTTGCTTGATTAAGTTGATGAAATTCATGATTTTTGTTGGATTAAGTTGATCAAAATATGATTTTTTTTCTCTGTACTTTCTGGAACAGTTTATAATTTTGCTGCGTGAAGTTCTTAAATTGCCGCTCGCTAGAGAGACAGGAAGATTAGTCTGAGACCTGCACCGTTGGTTTCAGGCTTCTGAATTTTTACTGGCCTCTGTAACTTACTTTCTATTTCTAATTAACTAAATATGCCCACTCCATTGCAACTAATTAGAATTTAGTAAGACATAGGCATGTTTTAGGATCTGGTTGGGCAACTAATTCTCTTATCTCCCTTCTGTCTTCTTCCCCTGTTTCTTTCTTCTCCCCTCCCTAGCTATTTTATAGGGTTTCCCTGAGGGTGGATTGGTCCTTCTGCTACAGTGAAAATTGTGGGAGATTTCCCACCAGAGCTATTGTGTGGTGTGCTCCACCATGTTGAGTTTTGATTGGCTTTCCTTGTGGGGATAGTTTGCGATGATCTTTATATATTACCTACTTTGTGTTTCAAATTACCTTCACAATTGCGTTTGAGGAATTATTTTCTTGTTGCTATCTAGACATTTTTATAGTGTGAAGTTTTTATTTTTTTCAACCCAAAATACAATTATAGTAAGAAAGCTAATATTTGATTTTCTAGAATATGTATATAATATATATGTGTGTGTGTGTGTGTTTGTGCCGCGTATCTCGGCCTGTTGGTTGGCATTCTCAATATAAGATCTCCCATGTCGAGGGTTCGAATCCCCTGGCACAATTGATCTTAAGGATGTGGTAGTTGAATTGTTAGACACATTAGGAGTGGTTGCAGGCTAGGCTCATATAATCGACTGACTCTGGTCATTACTTATATATATATACATATAGTTTATTAACACTTGATGAAGCCTTAATTCTTAAATTGCTTTTGCCCCAAAAATCTCTACATAAAAGAATCCGCAGCACATTTCAAGGAGCCCGATTAGCCAACGCCTCTTTTTTCTACTGATTTTTATATTTTGGCCATTTTAGTTGCAACTCCTTTTTACTTTCATTACCTCCAAGCAGGCAAAGCAGCCCACCTTGTTTGACCGCATGCTCTTTTGTTCCTCACAAGGACTTCAAATTTTTATATTGAGGGCAACTTTTATATGCATTTATATCCCAAGTCTTTTGAAGGAGAGGAAACTTATATTAAATTATATATTGATAATATATTATATTTAATGGTGTTAAAATATTATCCCTGGCATGTAAATTTGTACACGTGGTGTGCTTTTAACAACTCAGCACATTTTTTTGGCAAGTGTGCACCGGCTCAGCATTTCTGTAAAAATAAAAAAATAAAAAATCCTGCTAATTTTAACTATATTATGTGTCAATGAAATTGTTCCAGTTAGTTCGGTTGAGATTGTACTAATTGGATTAGATGGTTGTGTTATAATCAAATAATTTGGGTTTTACTTGTCTAAAAAATGTATATGAGGTATATGGTGAATGTATTAGATTCAGAGGAGGAACTATCATAGGGGCTGCATGGAGGCCAAAATTTTTTATCCAAAAGTATACTTGGTTAGTGACTTACTTTGATCTTTATGTTGAGGGATGCATGATTTATCGGGGCTTAGACTTAATTAAATATCTAAATCACGTCACGGAATAGAATCGTGTGGAATCAAGATAATCAGAACAAACTTATGAACCGAAGCACAATAAAACTAGTGAACCAGAAAAACATACGAGAATTTAATGTGGAAAAATCCGAGAAGGAGGAAAAACTATGGAACCACACCACCACAAGAATTACACTATAAATTAAATAGTTTTATTGAGAACACACTCAATTTCCTCTCCTCTCTCAAGGAAGTTTACAAGACCTCGCTCCAAACTTTTCCTTCTCTGATTCGACACGAGAAACGCACGTCGAAATCACTAAAGTCCTACTCTCTCACACTTCTCACATTCAATGAGGTTTTTTTTTTTCGAAGAGCGCGGAAGAATGACTACTATACGACACTGAAATTCAGCTCTTAAAACCAAAAAAATTGCTTGTTAACTATTTTGGGTGCATAGGTGCCCGGACTTGGCACCGAAGAGTCGTTCTCTCTAAGAAAATGGGGTGTTGAGCCTAATATTGGACGCCTAGGAGCCTAAAGGGGGTGGCTCCTCTGCAGCGCCCACAAGTGGGTGCATATGCATGAGCAGGTGTAGTGGTCTCCAAATCAGTCTCCATAAATAATAATCTCCCATTTTGAAACTGATTGAATCCAACACCAGTCTTTGTAATTGCACCCCCATCTGAATCGCCTTCATATTTGTGTGTAATGGTGTGGCACATTCTAGGACTTAAACTTTATTAAACCCAACTAAAGTCAAGCACAGCTTCAGTTTCTCAACAGTCACCACCTTCATGAACATATCTGTAAGATTCTAAGTTATGTGTATCTTCTTCAGGAACAACTGCTCATTTTCTAAAAGAGAGCAAATAAAATGATACATAAGCTGAATGTGTTTCTTCCTAACATGAAAAGTTGCATTCTTAGCAAGATGAATCACACTCATACTTTCACTGTGCAGTTTTTCAATCTCCTGCTCTTTGTCAAATTCTACTATAAAACTTTGCAACTGAATCAAATCCTTGCTAGCCGCGATGATAGCAATATATTTGGTCTTTGTAGTTTAAAGTGCAACAATATTCTACAACCTAGAAATCCAACTCACCATCTTGTTTCCCAATGTAAAGATATACCACGTTGTACTTCTGCTATCTACATTTATTGTCATATCTGAATCTACAAATCCTTATAGATTGATCCCCGCACTTCCATGTCAAAGTGCCCTGCTGATTGTTCCCCTCAAGTACCTAAGAATCTAGTTTACCTCTTCCCAATGATGTCTAACTAAATTGCCCATGTACATGTTGACTACTCTCACTACATATGCAACTTCTCGTCTGGTACAAATTATTGCATACATCAAACTTCCAACTACTGAAGCATATGGAGTTTTCTCCATCTATGTGTGCTTTGCTTTAGAGTTAAGTGATAGTTCCTTAGATAATTTGAAGTGACTACATAAGTGATTGTTAACTAGTTTCACCTCACTCATATTGACCCTTTATAGGATCTTCTTAACATACTCTGGTTGAGAAAACTTCAGTGTTCTTGCACTCTTCTCCCTATTGATTCTCATCTCAAGGATCTTCCCGGTTGGACCAAAATCTTTCATCTCAAACTCACTTTCTACAAGTCTCTAATTTTCTCCATATTTTTACCTACAATCAGCATGTCATACACATGCAAAAGAAGCAAGATATAAAAATTACTGAAGTATTTGATGAAGCAACAATAGTCTGCCTGACATTTTAGGTACCCATTATCTACATAAACTTGTCAAATCTCTGGTACTATTATTTTTTAGCCTACTTCAAGCCATAGAGGTTTTTCTTCAATATGTTGGCCAAAATTTTTTTGCTTAGAACCTTGTAACCTTGTGGTTACACCATATATTGCTCCTCTTCCTGATCTGTAAGTAAGAAAGCTATTTTACATACATCTGCTCCAGATGTAGATCTTCTTCTGCCACAGACTCAGTACAACCTTGACAGTCATCTTCTTCTCCACTTGGGAAAAAGATCTTTGTGTAATCCCCTCCTTTCTTCTGCTAGAAACCCTTTATAACAAGTCTTACCTTGTACTACTTTCTACCATCAAACTCCATTTTCAGCCTAAAGAAAAACTTGTTGTGTAGTGCTCTTTTGCCATTTTGTAATATCGTCAAATCGCAAGTCTGATTTGACTCTAAAAAATGTGTTTCTTCAACCATGACAAGCTCACAATCCCTTCAATCTTCAACTTGAGAAGCCTCCTCAAAGCACTCTAGTTCACCACTATCAGTTAATAGCAATTAGTGTAACGAAGGAGAATATTTATGTACATATCATATAGCTCTGTTGGATCTTTTGAATTCTGCAGCAGGTGATTGACTAACTTTCAATGCTCCTTTTGGTTGAGCGCTTCTTCATTCTCCATCCTCTTGATCACCAGTGTCTTATATCTTAACATACTTGGACTCTTCAAAAATAACTGATAGGTTGTCCTGAGTTCTAAGCCTGTGCCTGTATATCTCGATTAAATTGACATCCATGCTCCTGATAATTTTTTTATTGTGATAATCCCAGAACTTATACCCAAACTCATATAAGTTGTATCTAATGAAGTGCACTTGATAGAATTTCAGTCAAGCATACTTCTAGAACCTGCATCAAAATGCACATATGCATGATAGCCAAATACTCTTAAATGAGATATACTTACATTTTTGTCACTCCAGGCTTCGTCAAGTAAGTCTTCCTTCAAAGGTATTGACGGATCATGGTTTATCAAATAAACTGAATTATTTACTGCTAAAGCCCAAAGCTGTTTTAGCAAGCCTGCAAGCAACCTCATGCTCCTTGCACGCTCTGTGATTGTTCTATTGTAGTGTCTTTGGGACTGTAAACACATGTTTGATCACCTATGTAGCACAGCAAATTTTAACTTATGATCTAGGTACTCACCCCCATTATTTGATATTAAATATTTTAGCTTCAAGCTAGTTTCAGTTTCTGTCATAGCCTTCCAATGTTTAAAGACTTCATATACATAAAATTTTTACTTTAAGAAATAAACTCATCTCTTTCTTGTGCGATCATCAATAAACGTGAAAAAATATTGAGAACCTCTTACGAATTGAACTGAACTATGACCTTATTCGTTAGTAAGCACAAACTGTAGTTTCTTTGATTTCACCACCTACCCACTCTTAGAGAATGAAACTTTCTTTTACTTGTCATATATACAGTCTTCATAAAAATCTAGATCAATTGATTTTAAACCTTGAAGTTTATTTTTAAAAAGTAGGGATTTCATATCATGGCCAAGCTTACGGTGCCACAGACCTACATCCACCCTACTTCCAACAACATCAATGAAATTAGGCTAATCGGCTATTTTATTGATCAGATAAAGGGTATCTTCAATGTTGCCCTGAGCTATCACCAGTGCTCCTCTAGTCACCTTCCACGAATAACCTGTGAAAGTAGCCACAAGTCCTGAATTTTCCAGCTGACTCACAGAAATAAGATTTTTCTTCAAACTTGGAACATGCCAAACTTCAGTAAGCTTTAAGACTGTTCCATTTGGCAAATTGATACCAACATCAGCTTTTTTTACAATACTACGGAGCTTATTATCTCCCAGATAGTCCTTTCTTATATGACTCCTAGTGTAGTTTTTAAACACATCTTTATTGGGGCAAGCATTAAAAGAGGCGCCTAAATCTATTATCTAAGATTCAGTGCTGACCAGGGATAACACCAGAGAGTCACTTTGGATTTCACTAATGAAAATATTTGTAGAGAGATTCATTTCCTGTCCTCAACCACCAACTTTTCTTGGAGCTTTGCATTTCTTCTTAAAATGCCCTTTTTTACCGCAGTTCCAGCATTCTCCTCTACTTTACTTAGGCATTCTTCTTCTGGACTTTGATCTATCTCAATCAATATTCATGTCCAAATTCCTTCCTCTATTATCAGTATTCAATTAAAAACCTGAAGATTCAACATTCACTATTTTTCTACGAACTTCTTCATTCAGCATCAAACCCATGATGTAGTCGAAGTTCAACTTTGAATTCCATGAAGAATTGCTCACTGTTGTGACCAATCCATCCCGGCTATCAGGCAATGAAGATAGTATAACCAATACTCTGATCTCATCATCAAAGTTTATTCCCACATAACACAACTGACTCGTCACATTATTAAAATTATTTAGATGTTCTGCCACCGAATTTCTTTCCACCATCTTCATGTTGAGTGGCTTCTTCATGAGAAAAACCTTATTTGAAGCAGAAGATTTTTCATACATTATGGTTAGTGCCTCCATGAGATCCATCGTAGTTTTCTAATTTACAATGTGAATGAAACATATGAGAAAAGTGACAACCTAATCAAACCAAATGTCGTTTGATCTAATACTTTCCATTCCTCCATAGGCATAGACTTAAGCTTCCTTTTAATTCGTTCTAATGGTGAATATAGTGTTTTCCGAAACAAAAAAACCTCCACTTGCATTTTCTAGAACTCAAAGTTCATCCTATTAGACTTCTTCACTTTAAACCTTTCTTTGTCGACCATTTCTCTCACTTAAATTAAATACCGCTACAATACCACTTATGTTGAGGAACAAACTCTTCAGAAGAATCATCTTTCCCAGTTCATCGAGGCTTAGAATTAATTAAAAATCAAAACCACACCACTGAATAAAATCACATAGATTTGAGAAAACTGAAACAAACTTATGAACAAAAGCACAATGAAAGAATCAAACCAGAAAAGAGCACAGGAATTCAAGATGGAAAACCCCGAGAATAGGAAAACACCACAAAGTCACACCTCCATAAAAATTTCATTATGAATCAAAAAGTTTTACAGAGTACACACTCAATTTTCTCTCCTCTTTCAAGGAAACATGCAAGGCCTCGCTCCAAACTCTTCCTTCTCCAATCTAACGTGAGAAATGCACGTCAAAATAACTGAAATCCTCCTGACAATTCTCACATTCACCAAATTTTTTTGAAGAACATCAAAGGAAGACTACTATATGGTGTTGAAATTTGGCCATTAAAACAAAAAAAAATTGCGTGAAAACTGCTTTGGGCGTCTATCCATTTGGACTTGGCACTTAAGTGTTGTTCTCTCTAGAGTAATGGAATGTTGCGCCTAATATTGGGTGCCTAGGCTCCCAAAGGGGGGCGCATAGGTGCACTCTCCTCTGTCGGCCCCCATAAATGGACGTATATATGCCCAGCACCGACTTTTTTATTTTGGTCTTGAGCATATTTAGTAACCTTCAAATCAGTCTCCATATATAACACTTTACATTAAACATTAGCATTATATTTCCACGTTCAATCATTAGTGATAAAAAAAAGTATTGTACAACATTGTTGTCATTGATTTCATGAAATAATATTATTGTCTCAAATAATTTCTTGGATTTTTTTTGTCCCAACACAAAAAAAACTTTTTGACTCCTCCCTTGATTAAATCAGTCTAATTCAAGTTAAGGTAAGTTTGAATAAGGTTATGAGATAATATTTAACCCACATAATAAAAAATTGATTTTGACTCAAAATATATTTGGATTTGATAAAATTTTGGTCATAGTCAAGCTAAACCTATCAACCCAAATTATCCCCTTAGTCAAACATTGGCAATTATTACATGATTATTGGTAATGAACATAATAAAATTAAGCAACAACTAGAAACTAGCATGATTGTTGTTTTTCTAACTAAGCAATACGGTAGTCATGCATCGAATATCAATGATATTAGATGTTATATGACTTGCAATTATGAAAACTTTTGTTAGTCAATGTATGTGATTGATTATTGATTAATTAGGTTACTTGATGACAAGGATCGTGAAGAAATAAGTAGCTTAAATTGGCAAATGGTGAGAGATAAATGTTTGTATTGATCTATGGGTGTGCATGTGAATATGAACCTATTGGCACATGTTTTGTAATTTTAGGACATCTAAACAAAGGTATATGTCTGTATAGGTGATGATAGTATTGTAATGGCATGTGGTCCAGATTGAGGGTGTAATACACTAAAATAATACTCACATAAGATAATATAGGCAGATCAAGTAATAGTAAGAGATTAGATTATCTTCCCACATGGATTCCACCTCAATTACTAAAAATTTATTTTGTGATGGTCAAAATATTAGGCTAATAAAAAGATAATTAAACTAATAATTAATGGGTTAAAGTTTGTTGGAGAAATCAGTGAGTTAAAACCTCAAGATTAAATTTATGAAAAGCCTGTACATGTTTATAAGTTTGTCCTATTAATGAACATGTTCCTTTCAGAAACATGTAATTTATAAGTTTAACTGCTAAGCATACAAGTCTTGGGAAATTTTATGCATACACATTTCTCACATTAAGATTCACTCACATGCTTAATAGTATCTCTCAAAGGCAAAATAAAATATTTTTTACAAAAAGAGTCCTTTTTATTTGTGTGAAATTTTGAAAAGCAAGCATGTGAATGAAGGTTAAGTATGCAGAGTAAAAATTTAAAAGGGTGGTTGAATGAACCTTTTTTTGGCATGTAAGACGAAGTCTAGCCGAGTTGGGCATCTCCAACGTGCAGGTTGCCTCAAGTGGGTTAACTATTGGACAAGCTGCGACATTCTCAGGTGCACCTCCTAAGTGTTTGAAGGATCCCAAATTTGCAGAAATCCCAACAAAACCACATTCCATGGGAGTTAGGGTGTTAGCCCCCTCACCAGAAGAAGGGCCCTTCATCTTATGCAAATCTGAGGTAGTAAAGGATCAAATTCTATCCCCGGTCTCCTGTTCCACCGATGCGGAAGGGCAACAGCTCCAAGAGCATCCACCAACAAAGGATTATGGGTTGCCTCCATAATGGACACCCTCAATTCCTATATCATCATCATTGTACTTGTATGCTCTTATCTTTGCTCTTCTGCCAACATAGAAGGATCTTGGGTGGAAGTTAACGGCTCCGCCAACCTAACCTCCAGACGGGTTATTCTCATTGTCTGGCGTTTCTTCACTAGGAATCCACCCTCCCTAACTTGGGACCTCTCTATATGGCAGTCAGAAAGGGAATCAGATGACCCTCCTTTTCTAGGCTCATAAAATCTTGTCTCAGCCACAAGAGGCTTTATAGGGCATACGTTCTTGGACGAAGCCTTTGCCCGCTGCATCATCACCTAAATAGCCATCTTCTCAGCATCCTCATTGAACTTAACTGACTTGGAGGGGGGGATTGATCTTCATGATCACCGGCAAAAGACAAAAAATGATATACCACTTGAAGACTACTAAAGTAAGATACATTTTTTTCCTTCAATTCTCCCCCTTTTATAGGAGTTTTACGAAGGAATTCTAGAAGTTTTTGGTTATTGCGCATTTAATAATCAAAAATATCAATAGCTTTTTGAAAATTAAGATTCTCTTGTTCTTATCACAGTTATCGCTAACAAGGAGCAAGAGAATTAGGGAACTTGAATAGGTACATCAAAACAGTGTTAGCACAAATCTTAAGGAGATTTGACTATCCACAAAGAAGATGATGTGGTGGTATGGAACCTGCTAGGGATAGTTCAAGGGCCCATATCTATCTGGCCGACTTCTGTGAGCTGAGAGAAAAATAGTCCCAAGACGGATGAACTCAGTCACCCTCCTAAAGTCTACTAGCACAAAAATCATGCAGATAATCTTTCAACATTATTCAAGTAAGTTGGACGAACGATGAAAACTGCCCAGATCTAAAGCAGCAGTCAAGGCCTCTTGGTCCACACTTCAGCCATAGCAGCCCTGGAAATAACTCTATCGGTCATTCTAGTAGGCTCTTGGCGCATGGCCTTCAAGCCCAAAATCTGGTCAGGTTCCATCCCATGCTTCTGTCCCCATCCAGTCATATGTCATTTTAGGCTCCCGACCGTATAATTATGTATTGACCAAAAAACCCCTATTGTACCTATTTTTTTAGGGTGCAATGTAAATTTACATCTTTATTTCTATAAGTTGGGGCTCATTTCATGAATAAAGATGACAAAATTTTACTATTAATAACTATTCTCTTTGCTTTCTTCCTCTCTTTCATGCTCTAAGGCGTGTCTCCTGGACAATCTTGGATTTAGCGCCTAGTGAATATATTCTATGGGTGAAAGCACCAACATATCAGTTGGACATAAAGACAAATTGGGAGATGCTACTCCTCTCAAATCATAACTGCCTACTTAAGTACCCTTCTACCCTTTCCTTAGAGAATTCCATTACACATATAAATAATGTATTGTCGCATCTCTGTAAAGCCAATGGAGAAAGTACTTGGGTTATACCAGGTAAAGTAATACCGGTTCTATATTTTATTTTTGTCTCTAATTTAATAGTATCAGAACCAAAATAAGAAATTTAAAATGTGTACAATGCCTCAACCTCTCTCATCAATTGGAACCACATTTTGATCCCACATCCTACTTTCAAGCGGTCAAATTTCGGCACTAGAGACAAGTAATGAATGAGGAATTTCAGGCTCCGCAAGCCCAAGCTACATGCAAATTGGTTTCATTTCCCACTAATCAACTGATTATAGGTTTACACTAGACCTGTTGAGCTAAATTTAATGGTAATGGGTTAATGACAAGGTACAAAGCTTGCCTTGTTATACAGTGACACAAACAAGAACTAGTTATTAAATATCATGTTACATTCAGTCTAATAGCAAAAATGTTGATGCTTAGATCACTCCTTACTTTTGTGTTTCAAAAACAATGGCAAATATTTCAACTAAATGTGTCTAACTCCTTCCTAGATGGAGTTCTTGGTGAAACAATCTATATGTAGCAATCTATTGGTTTCATTGATAATCAGCTCCCATCACAAGCGTGCGAATGAAGGTTAAGTATGTAGAGTGAAAATATAAAAGGGTGGTTGAATGAACCCTTTGTTTGGCATGTAAGCCAAAGTCTAGCCGAGTTGGGCATCTCCAACGTGCAGGCTGCCTCAGGCGGGTTAACTGTTGGACAAGCTGCGACATGCTCAGGTGGACCTCCTAAGTGTTTGAAGGATCCCAAATTTGCAACAATCCCGACAAAACCGCATTACATGGGAGGTAGGGTGTTAGTCCCCTCACCAGATGAAAGGCCCTTCATCTTATGCAAATCTGAGGTAGTAAAGGAGAAAATTCTATCCCCGGTCTCCTGTTCCATCAATGCGGAAGGGCAACAGCTCCAAGAGCATCCACCAACAAAGGATTATGGGCTGCCTCCATAATGGGCACCCTCAATTACTTTAGCATCATCACTGTAGTTGTAAGCTCTTATCTCTGCTCTTCCGCCAACATAGAAGTATCTTGGGTGGAAGTTAACGGCTCTGCCAACCTAGCCTCCAGACGGGTTATTCCCGTTATCCGGTGTTTCTTCACTAGGAAGCCGCCCTCCCTAACTTGGGACCTCTCTATATGGCAGTCAGAAAGGGAATCAGATGACCCTACTTCTTTGCTCGGCTCTTAAAATCTCGTCTCATCCACAAGAGGCTTTATAGGGCATACGCTCTTGGATAAAGCCTTTGCCCGCTGCATCATCACCTAAACAACCATCTTCTCAGCATCCTCATTGAACTTAACAGACTTGGAGAGGGGGATTGATCTTCATGATCACCGACAAAAGACAAAAAATGATATCCCGCTTGAAGACTACTAAAGTAAGATACATTTTTTTCCTTCAATTCTCCCCCTTTCATAAGAGTCTTAGCAAGGAATTCTAGAATTTTTTTTGTTATTGTGTATTTAATAATCAGAAATATCAACAGCTTTTTGAAAATTAAGATTATCTTGTTCTTATCACAATTATCGCTATCAAGGAGCAAGAGAATTGGGGAACTTGAATAGGCACCATCAAAAATGTGTCAGCACAAATCTTAAGAAGATTTGACTATCCACAGAGAAGATGATGTGGTGGTATGGAACCCGCTAGGGATAGGTCAAGGGCCCATATATATTCGGCCGAATTCTGTGAGCTGAGAGAAAAATAGTCCCAAGACGGATGAACTCAGTCACCCTACTAAAGTCTACTAGCACAAAGCTCATGCAGATAATCTTTAGACATTGTTCAACTAAGTTGGACGAACGATGAAAACTGCCCAGATCTAAAGCAGCAGTCAAGGCCTCTTGGTCCACACTTCAGCCATAGCTGCCCTGGAAATAACTCTGCTGGTCATTCCAGTAGGCTCTTGGCACATGGCCTTCAGGCCCAAAATCTGGTCGGGTTCCATCCCATGCTTCTGGCCCCATCCAGTCATATGTCATTTTAGGCTCCCGACCGTATAATTATGTATTGACCAAAAAACCCCCTATTGTACCTATTTTTTTAGGGTACAATGTAATTTTGCATCTTTATTCCTATAAGTAGGGGCTCATTTCATGAATAAAGATGACACAATTTTACTATTAATAACTATTCTCTTCGCTTTCTTCCTCTCTTTCGTGCTTTAAGGCGTGTCTCCTAGACAATCTTGAATTTAGCACCTAGTGAATAGATGATATGGGTGAAAGCACCAACATGTCAGCTGGACATAAAAGATAAATTGGGAGATGCTACTCCTCTCAAATCATAACTGCCTACTTAAGTACCCTTCTCCCCTTTCCTTTAAAAATTCCATTACACATATAAATAATGTATTATTGCATCTTTGTAAAGGCAATGGAGAAAGTACTTGGGTTATACCAGGTAAAGTAATATCGGTTCTATATTTTATTTTTGTCTCTAATTTCATAGTATCAGATCCAAAATAAGAAATTTAAAATGTGTATGATGCATCAACCTCTCTTATCAACTGGAACCACATTTTGATCCCACATCCTACTTTCAAGCTGTCAAATTTCAGCACTGGAGACAAGTAATGAATGAGGAATTTTAGGCTTTGCAAGCCCAAGCTATATGCAAATTTGTTTCATTTCCCCAAATTAACTGATTATAAGTTTACACTAGACCTATTGCCCTAAATTTAATGGTAATGGGTTAATGGCAAGGTATGAAGCTTGCCTTGTTGTATAGGGACACAAACAAGAACTAGCTATTAAATATCATGTTACATTTAGTCTAATATCAAAAATTTCGATGCTTAGGTCACTCTTTACTTTTGTGTTTCAAAAGCAATGGCAAATATTTCAACTAAATGTGTCTAACTCCTTCCTAGATGGAGTTCTTGGTGAAACAATCTATATGCAGCAATCTATTGGTTTCATCGATAATCAGCTCCCATCACATGTGTGCTTACGCAAAAAAGGTCATCTAGGGTTTAAAAAAATCTCTGTGGCAATGGTTTGCCAAAATCTCTACATTCTTCACGGACCTTAGCTTCAAATTCAGCAAAGCTGATCCATCTTGACTTTTCTCCAAACAAAATCAGTACCGCACATATCTCCTTCTCTATGTGTATATGATATTTTGATTACAGGTACTTGTGAATCTCTCCTAGTACAACTCAAACAAAAACTCATTCCAGCATTCAGATGAAAGACTTGGGTCCCATATCAAGGTGTCTTGACATAGCAATTACTCACACTCTTTCATTCTTATTCTTGCAGCAACAAAGGTAACTTCAACAACTCTTGCAAACGGCAGGCATACAAGGTTGCAAGTTGGTATCCACTCCTTTACCCTTAAATCTTAATCACTCTCAGAAAATTGTCAATCAAATGGAAAATTCTACTACATATCGGCAATTAGTTGGATCACTGCAATATCTTACAATTACAAGGCCTGATATCTCATTTATCGTCAATCAATTGTGCCAACACATGCACAATCCATCTAACTTTCACCACTCCTTACTTAAATGTGCTTTTTGATGTCTACAGAGTACAATTAATCATGGCATTCTCATTACAGCATCATACTTTCAACTACAAACCTTCTCCGACTCTGAATTGGCAACTGCTTCTACTAACCACCAATCAGCTATAGGTTATTGTTTGTATTTGGGCAACACACCGATTTCATGGATGATGAAGAAGAAACACACTGTGGCGTGGTCATCAAAAGAAGCAGAATAGCAGGCACTTGCAATAAGTACAACAGAGGTCATATGGCTACGACATTTACTCCAGGACTTNCGAACACGAACGAACACATCTTAGTTCCTGTTTGACTCGTTAACTTATCGAACGAAATTAACGAGCCGAACACGAACTTCTTAACGAGCTGAACACGAGTTGTTCGCGAACAACGAGCCATTTTGACAGGCCTACTTGTTGCTATCTAGAAATTGTTATAGTGTGAAGTTATTTTTTTTTCAACCCAAAATGCAATTATAGCTAGAAAGCTAATATTTGATTTTCTAGAATATGTATATAATATATATGTGTGTGTGTTTGTGTCGCGTACCTTGACCTGTTGGTTGGCATTCTCAGTATAAGATCGCTCAGGTCGAGGGTTCGAATCCCCTCTGGCACAATTGATCTTAAGGATGTGATAGTTGAATCGTTAGACACATTAGGAGTGGCTGCAGGCTAGGCTCGTAAAATAGACTGACTCTGGTCATTACTTATATATATATAGTTTATTAACACTTGATGAAGCCTTAATTCTTAAATTGCTTTTGCCCCCAAAATCTCAACATAAAAGAATCCGCAGCACATTTCAAGAAGCCCGATTAGCCAACGCCTCTTTTTTCTACTGATTTTTATATTTTTGGCCATTTTAGTTGCAACTCCTTTTTACTTTCATTGCCTCCAAGCAGGCAAAGCAGCCCACCTTGTTTGACTGCATGCTCTTTTGTTCCTCCACAAGGATTTTAAATTTTTATATTGAGGGCAACATTTATATGCATTTATATCCTAAGTCTTTTGAAGGAGAGGAAATTTATATTAAATTATATATTGATAATATATTATATTTAATAGGGTTAAAATATCATCCCTGGCATGTAAATTTGTACACGTGTATTGCTATTTCAGACAAATTTGTGTGCTTTTAACAACTCAGCACATTTTTTTGGCAAGTGTGCACCGGCTCAGCATTTCTGTAGAAATAAAAAAAGGTAAAAAATCCTGCTAATTTTAACTATGTTATGTGACAATGAAATTGATAAGATAGTAATTTATGTTCCAGTTTGTTAGGTTGAGATTGTGCTAATTGGATTAAATGGTTGGGTTATAATCAAATGATTTGGGTTTTACTTGTCTAAAAGATGTATATGATGTATATAGTAAATATATTAGATTCAGAGGAGGAACTATGATAGGGGCTGCATGGAGGCCAAAGTTTTTTATCCAAAAGTATACTTGGTTACTGACTTACTTTGATCTTTATGTTGAGAGATGCACGATTATCGGGGCTTAGAGTTAATTAAATATCTTAATCACATCACGGAATAGAATCGTATAGAATTAAGAAAATCAGAACAAACTTATGAACTGAAGCACAATAAAACAAGTGGACCTGAAAAACACACGAGAATTTAATGTGGAAAAATACGAGGAAAAACTATGGAGTCACACCACCACAATAATTTCACTATGAATCAAATAGTTTTACTGAGAATACACTCAATTTCCTCTCCTCTTTCAAGAAAGTTTACAAGACTTCGCTCCAAACTTTTTCTTCTCTGATTTGACATGAGAAACGCACATCGAAATCATTGAAGTCCTCCTCTCTAACACTTCTCACATTCAATGAGGTTTTTTTTTTTTTTGAAGAGCGCGGAAGAAAGACTGCTATACGACACTGAAATTCAGCTCTTAAAACCAAAAAAACTGCTTGTTAACTATTTCGGGTGCATAGGTGTCCGGACTTGGCACCGAATAGTCGTTCTCTCTAAGGAAATGGGGTGTTGAGCCTAATATTGGACGCCTAGGAGCCTAAAGGGGGTGCTCCTCTGCAGCGCCCACAAGTGGGTGCATATGCATGAGCAGGTGTAGTGGTCTCCAAATCAGTCTCCATAAATAATAATCTCCCACTTTGAAACCGATTGAATCCAACATCAGTCCTTTGTACTTACACCCCCATCTGAATCGCTTTCATATTCGTGTGTAATGGTGTGGCACATTTTTGGACTTAACATTTATTAAACCCAACTAAAGTCAAGCACAACTTCAATTTCTCAACAGTCACCACCTTCATGAACATGTCCGTAAGATTCTAAGTTATGTGTATCTTCTTCAGGAACAACTGCTCATTTTCTAAAAGAGAGCAAATAAAATGATACATAAGCTGAATGTGTTCCGTCCTAACATGAAAAGTTGCATTCTTAGCAAGATGAATCACACTCAAACTTTCACTGTGCAGTTTTTCAATCTTCTGCTCTTTGTTAAATTCTACTACAAAACTTTGCAACTGAATCAAATCCTTGCTAGCCGCAGTGATAGCAATATATTTGGTCTTTGTAGTTTAAAGTGCAACAATATTCTACAACCTAGAAATCAAACACACCATCTTGTTTCCCAATGTAAAGATATACCACGTTGTACTTCTGCTATTTACATTTACTGTCAGAGCTGAATCTACAAATCCTTATAGACTGATCCCCACACTTCCATGGCAAAGTGCCCTGTTGATTGTTCCCCTCAAGTACCTAAGAATCTACTTTACCTCTTCCCAATGATGTCTAAATAAATTACCCATGTACATGTTGACTACTCTCACTACATATGCAACATCTCATCTGGTACAAATTATTGCATACATCAAACTTCCAATTGCTGAAGCATATGGAGTTTTTTCCATCTATGCTTGCTCTGCTTTAGAGTTAGGTGATAGCTCCTTAGATAGTTTGAAGTGACTATATAAGTGATTGCTAACTAGTTTCTCCTCACTCATATTGAACCTTTATAGGATCTTTTTAACATACTCTGATTGAGAAAACTTCAGTGTTCTTGCACTCTTGTCCCTATTGATTTTCATCTCAAGGATCTTCCCGGTTGGACCGAAATCCTTCATCTTAAACTCACTTGATAATTATTTCTACAAGTCTCTGATTTTCTCCATATTTTTACCTGCAATCAGCATGTCATACACATGCAAAAGAAGCAAAATATAAAAATTACTGAAGCATTTGATGAAGCAACAATAGTCTGCCTGACATTTTAGGTACCCATTATCTACATAAACTTGTCAAATCTATGTTACTATTATTTTTTAGTCCATTTCAAGCCATAGAGGCTCTTCTTCAATCTGCTGGCCAAAATTTTTTTGCTTAGAACCTTGTAACCTTGTGGTTACACCATATATTTCTCCTCCTCCTGATTTGTAAGTAAGAAAGCTATTTTGCATGCATCTGCTCCAGATGTAGATCTTCTGCTGCCTCAGACTTAGTCCAACCCTGACAGACGTCTTCTTCTCCACTTGGGAAAAAGATCTCTGTGTTATCCGCTCCTTTCTTCTGCTAGAAACCCTTTATAACAAGTCTTACATTGTACTACTTTCTACCATCTGACTCCATTTTCAGCATATAAAAAACTTATTGTGTAGTGCTCTTTTTCCATTTTGTAATATCGTCAAATCACAAGTCTGATTCGACTCTAAAAATTGTGTTTCTTCAACCATGACAAGCTCCCACTCCCTTCAGTCATCAACTTGAGTAGCCTCCTCAAAGCACTCTAGTTCACTACTATCAGTTAATAGCAAATAGTATAACAAAGGAAAATATTTATGTACATATCATATCGCTCTATTGGATCTTTTAAATTCTGCAGCAGGTGATTGACTAACTTTTAATGCTCCTTTTGGTTAAGCACTTCTTCTTTCTCAATCCTCTTGATCACAAGTGTCTTATATCTTAACATACTTGGACTCTTCAAAAATAACTGATGGGTTGTCATGAGTTCTAAGCCATGCCTGTATGTCTCTATTAAATTGACATCCATGCTCCTGATAATTTTTTTATTATGATAATCTTAGACTTATACCCAAACTCATATAAGTTGTATCTAAAGAAGGTGCACTTGACAAAATTTCAGTCAAGCTTACTTCTAGAACCTGCATCAAAATGCACATATGCATAATATTCAAATACTCTTAAATGAGATACACTTACCTTTTTGTCACTCCAGGCTTCTTCAAGTAAGTCTTCCTTCAAAGGTATTGATGGATCATGGTTTATCAAATAAATTGAAGTATTTATTACTAAAGCCCAAAGCTATTTTAGCAAGTCTGCAAGCAACCTCATGCTCCTTTCACGCTCTGTGATTGTTTTGTTGTAGTGTATTTGGGACGATGAACACATGTCTGATCACTTCTGTAGCACAGCAATTTTTGAACTTATGATCCAGGTACTCACCCCCGTTATTTGATTTGAGATATTTCAGCTTCAAGTCTGATTTTAACTTTAAGAAATAAACTCATCTCTTTCTTATGTGATCATCAATAAATGTGAAAAAATAGTGAGAACCTCTTACGAACTAAACTAAAGTATGACCTCATTCGTCAGCAAGATCTTTGATTTCACCACCGACCCACTCTTAGAGAATGAAACTTTCTTTTACTTGTCATATATACAGTCTTCACAAAAATCTAGATCAATTGATTTCAAACCTTGAAGTTTATTTTTAGAAAGTAAGGACTTCATATCATGGCCAAGCTTACAGTGTCACAAACCTACATCCACCCTACTTCCAACCACATCGATGAAATTAGGCTAATCAGCTATTTTATTGATCAGATAAAGGGTACCTTCAATGTTTCTCCAAGCTATCACTAGTGCTCCCCTAGTCACCTTGCACGAATAACCAGTGAAAGTAGCCACAAGTCCTGACTTTGCCAGCTGACTCACAGAAATAAGATTTCTCTTCAAACTTGGAACATGCCAAACTTCAGTAAGCTTTCAGACTGTTCCATTTGAAAAATTGATATCAACATCAGCCTTTTTTACAATATTATGGGGCTTATTATCTCCCATATAGTCCTTTCCTATATGACTCCTAGTGTAGTTTTTAAACACATCTGTATTGGGGCAAGCATTAAAAGAGGCGCCTAAATCTACTATCTAAGATTCAGTGCTGACTAGAGATAACACCAGAGAGTCACTTTGGATTTTACTAATGAAAACATTTGTAGTGAGATTCATTTTCTGTCCTCAACCACCAACTTTTCTTGGAGCTTTGCATTTCTTCTTAAAATTCCCTTTCTTACCACAGTTCCAGCATTCTCCTCTACTTGACTTAAGCATTCTTCTTCTGGACTTGGATCTATCTCTATCAATATTCATGTCCAAATTCCTTCCTCTATTATCAGTATTCAATTCGAAACGTGAAGATTCACCATTCACTATTTTTCTACGAACTTCTTCATTCAGCATCAAACTCACGATGTCGTCGAAGTTTAACTTTTAATTCCATGAAGAATTGCTCACTGTCGTGACCAATCCATCTTGGCTATCAGCAATGAAGATAGTATCACCAATACTCTGATCTCATCATCAAAGTTTATTCCCACAGAACACAACTGACTCGTCACTGTATTAAAATTATTTAGATGTTCTGCCACTGAATTTCTTTCCACCATCTTCATGTTGAGTGGCTTCTTCATGAGAAAAACCTTATTTGAAGCAGAACATTTTTCATACATTATGGTTAGTGCCGCCATGAGATCTATTGTAGTTTTCTAATTTACAACATTGAATGAAACACATGAGAAAAGTGACAACCTAATCAAACCTAATATCGTTTGATCCAATATTTTCCATTCCTCCATAGGCATAGACTTAAGCGTTCTTGTAATTCCTTCTAATGGTGAATATAGCGTAGGTTTAGAATCACCAAAATGATCAAGCGTTTTGGAAAAAAAAAAAACCAAAATGATCAATCTTAGTGAATATGATTTTTACAAAATGGCTAATGATGACATGGAAATTGCATGCTTGAATGTAGTTTTAGAATCACCATGCCATGATGTTCAATGCTTACAACACCTTGGAGAGCTTTTCACAGGGGCTCCATGTGCTGAGCCAAGACTTCAATCTTGTCTCATTCTAATCTTTTCCNGCCCACCAAACTACATTGTGACAATCTCTTAGCAATGGTTATAACAAATAATTTGGTGTTTCATGCATGCAAGAAACACATTGAGATTGATTATCACTTTAAATGTGATCAAATTAATTTTGGTGATATCCAGACTCATCATACCCATACTCAAGATCAACCAACGGATATTCTTATAAAGCCTCTCCTGAAATAGCGGTTCAACCAGCTCAAATTCAAGTTGAGGGTTCGACCAAGTCTCATCATCTAGTCGAGGGATTAAAGCACCAACATGCCAACTGGAGCTCCTCTCAATTCATAACTACCTAGGTAAGTACCTTTCCACCCTTTCTCTATAGAATTCTATCGCACCTATAAATAATGTGTTGTCTCATCTTTGTAAAGACATTGGGGAAAGTAAGCTTGAGTTATACCAGGTAAAGTCATAATGCTTCTATCTTTTATTTTTCTATCTCTGATTTCAATGACTACCTACAGCCCTGCAGTAGTTCTTAGTGTATAGATGATTTGAAGCTCACTCAACTCCACCACAAATGTATATTAAAAAAAAAAACCAAAATGATCAATCTTAGTGAATATGATTTTTACAAAATGGCTAATGATGACCTGGAAATTGCATGCTTGAATGTAGGTTTAGAATCACCATGCCATGATGTTCAATGCTTACAACATCTTGGAGAGCTTTTCACAGGGGCTCCATGTGCTGAGCCAAGACTTCAATCTTGTCTCATTCTAATCCTTTCATTTTTCCTTCGTACTATTGGAAGTCCTGTCTAATTGCTAAACAACTAAAGTGCTAAACAAAGAATGATTTGAATTTAATTATATGTTTAGTGCTATAAAGTAATTCTGATGACATCATGCAGCAACGTTGTGCTGCATGTGGATTAGAGTTTGAATTTAGGATTGCATGTGGCATGTCCTCCATTTGTCGCACGTAGTATGGGAGCCAANGTGCATGTGGATTAGAGTTTGAACTTAGGATTGCATGTGGCATGTCCTCCATTTGTCGCACGTAGTATGGGAGCCAAATGGCCACACACGCACTTCACATGCTATGGTTGGGGTGCATTAACTCAACTATGGGAGGTTTTTAGTTAAATTTTGGCTCTTTAAATTATATAATAATCATGTTATCATAAATGATCATGACTATATATATATATATATATATATATATATATATAAAGATTCATTTAGGTTTTCTTTAGGAAATGTTTTATTTATGGATTTATTTTAAAAAAGTTTGGATTTAAGTTTTCAAAAATGAGTCATTTGAAATAAGTTTTAAGTTTTCTTTTAGGAAAGTTTTATTAGGGTTTTATTTTAAAATGTTTTTTATTTAAATTTTTGAAAAAAAAAAATCATTAAAAATTTCCTTTGGAAAAGTTCTATTAAATCTTTTATTTCAAAAAGTTTTTATTTAAGTTTTTGGAAAAGATGCATTAGAAAAAGGTTTTAAGTTTTTTTTTTTTTTTTTTTTGAAAAAGTATTATTAAGGTTTTATTATAAAAAAGTTTTTATTTGTGTTTTTGAAAAATATTCATTTAAATTTTATTTTGTAAAATTTTTATTAGTTCTTTTAAAAATTTTTAATTGGGTTTTTTTTTTTTAATATATCTTATTTTCTTTTATTAAGAGAGTTACTCCACCTATAAAAACAAAATTCTAATCAATTCAAACTTTTAATAAAATAAGCTTTTGAGAATATTTTAAATTAGAGCACACATAAACTTATATTATAATTTTCCTCTCCTTTTAAAGTTCATTTTAAACTAAACTTATATAAACTATACATAAATAATTAATTTAGAGAACATTTAAATTTATATAAGTTTTCTAAAATCTTAGTTAATCTTTTTTTGTTCAAATGTTAGATTACCCTAATTATGTAAATCTTACAAGTCATTCCCTTACTATCTATCCTATAAGAATAACAAAAACTCAAGAGTGTAGATTCTCATATGAAACCTAAATATCAAAACGGGGATTTTTTTTGCATGAAATGTAAACATCCCAACTTATAATAAAACATCAAAGCATGAATTTTTATTTGCATTAAATATAAATATCCTAACTAGCTTGCTAACTTGTATGAAAAATAAAATATTACATTATGTATTTTTTGTTTGCATGAAATATAAAAATAGAACTTGGAATTTTGCATGAAAATTGAGGATCCCGCATGGAATTCCTAACAAAAGAATTTTTCATGATATAAAGCTAACACATATAATCTTTCATGAGACATAAAGCTAACACATGGAATCTTTGTTGTGTGGAACATAAATGTATGTCATGTGAAGTTTTCCTTAAGATATAAATACAAACATATGGAAATAATTCTTTTGCATTAAAACTAAAATAACTACTTGAAATTTCATTTTTGCATAAGATATAAGGCTAGGGTTTTTGAGTAAGAGAGAGAGAGAGAGAGAGAGAGAGAGAATTAGATGTGGTGAGGGGTTGGCTAGGATTTTAGGAGGGAGAGTGAGAGGGAGATGTGGTAAAATTTTGGTTAGGATTTCATGCTGGAGAGAGAAAAGGAACTTAGGTGAGGTGTTGGTTTGAGTTTCAAATATGAGAGAGAGGGAGATACTGTGATGATTTGGCTAGGGTTTCAGGTAGAAGAGAGAGAGAGGGTGAAATGNTATAAATAATTAATTTAGAGAACATTTAAATTTATATAAGTTTTCTAAAATCTTAGTTAATTCTTTTTGTTCAAATGTATAGATTACCCTAATTATGTAAACTTGCAAGTCATTCCCTAACTATCTATCCTATAAGAATAAAAAAAACTCAAGAGTGTAACCCCAATGTAGATTATCATATGAAACCTAAATATCACAACGGGGATTTTTTTTGCGTGAAATGTAAACATCCCAACTTACAATAAAACATCAAAGCATGAATTTTTATTTGCATTAAATATAAATATCCTAACTAGCTTGCTAACTTGTATGAAAAATAAAATATTACATTATGTATTTTTTGTTTGCATGAAATATAAAAATATAACTTGGAATTTTGCATGAAAATTGAGGATCCCGCACGGAATTCCTAACAATAGAATTTTTCATGATATAAAGCTAACACATATAATCTTTCTTGAGACATAAAGCTAACACATGGAATCTTTGTTGCATGGACTATAAATGTATGCCATGTGAATTTTTTCTTAAAATGTAAACACGAACATATGGAAATAATTCGTTTGCATTAAAACTAGCACAACTACTTGAAATTTCATGTTTGCATAAGCTATAAGGATAGTTTTTGGAGTAAGAGATAGAGAGAGAGAGAGAATTAGATGCGGTGAGGGGTTGGCTAGGATTTTAGGAGGGAGAGTGAGAGGGAGATGTGGTAAATGGTGGTTAGGATTTCATGTAGGAGAGAGATAACGAACATAGGTGAGGTGTTGGTTTCAGTTTCATTTATGTGAGAGAGAGAGAGAGAGAGAGAGAGAGAGAGAGAGAGAGAGAGAGAGAGATTGTGATGATTTGGTTAGGGTTTCGGGTAGAAGAGAGAGAAGGTGAAATGGTGAGGGTTTATGATGGTTTTTGCTAGGGCAATGAGGGAGGGGGAGATGTGGAGAGGGTTTGTGGGTTTTGGATAGGGTAATGGAGGAAAGGGAGCGAGGATTTGTGTGTGGTTAGGTGATAGTTTTGAGTTGGAGAGGAAAAAGGAATTTGGGTGTGTGAAGTTAGGGTTTTGGCTTAACAAGAAGAGGGGGAGAGGAGTAAAGGCTTATGTGGAGTTTCACGTAGGGTAATGAGTAAGAGGAAATGAGGGATTGTGTTGGGTTTTCAGGTATGATACAGAGTAGAAAGAAATGGGGGAAGGAAGTGAAATTTTGCCATAGCAAAAAGTTTAGAAGAAGTTGAGTTAAAATTGTTTTAGCCATTGCAGAAAGAAGAGAAGAATTTAGGAAGACAAGTAACCACCATTCCCCCCAAAAAAGTGGGAAAGAAAGATTCGACCAAATGATAAAGGAGAGGGAGAGAGAAATTCACACCATGATTCTACAAACCATTCCATGCAATATTCATTGAAATTATAAAGGAAGAGTAATTTATATATTTGCTTAGAGAAATCCCTTACTTGAGCCCTCTTGTTTTCTTTCTTGAAGAGAAGGGAAGAGGGTGGCTTTGGCTAAGGGAGGAAGAAGGAGGAGGGGGAAGGGAGAGGAGGTTTCAAGCATGAGAGAATTGAGAGAGGAAATAGGGGATTTAGGCTAGGTAGAGGGAGAGGGAGAGGATGAGGAAGGAATGATGGACTTTTGGCCAA
Organism: Phalaenopsis hybrid cultivar; assembly: GCA_002079205.1. NCBI lineage: Eukaryota > Viridiplantae > Streptophyta > Magnoliopsida > Asparagales > Orchidaceae > Phalaenopsis > Phalaenopsis hybrid cultivar. The sequence continues at coordinate 155,765 of JXCR01042846.1, forward strand.
GTGGGGATTTAAGTGTAGAGAGAAGGGGAGGGAATGGTTAAGAGAAGTGAAGAAAAATTCAAATTTTGGGGGGAATTTTAAATTTGGGAGGTGGTTATGGACAAACTGATAAACTTAGCTCATTTGAAAGAGAAGTATATAGGAAATTTAATGGTGCAATTAGATTTGATTGAAGTGGTCTTAGCTTAAGTTATTTCAATTTGAAATTTCAAGGTGATTATGGGTCATTGGAGGTGGTTATGGCAAAAAATTTTAACAATTGTTGATTAGGTTTAAAAAAATGTGAAGAACACACTGATGCAATTGGTCTCATTCAAAGTGGGTCCTATCTTAAGATATTTCTATTCAAAAAGTGGTTCTCGCCTCAGTAAAGAGAAAATTTGGTGATGTTTGAATGAAAGTTCCTAATTATTTTGATTGATTAAATTAAATATCTTTAGCTCATATTTGCTTTATTTGAAATTTTAATTTTCATTTGAGTTCATTTTTGAGTAAATTATGAGGATTATCCTTTTATTATCAAAATTATCGTCCAAATTATTGTATCATTAATGGTCTCTCAAATGGAGTATGATTTTGGCATTGAAGGGTACATTTGAAAGGTTTTGATGATCTAGAACCACGTGAATAGATCATTTTGAAAAATAAATGGGGGATAATTTTGTGGTGATATAAATAATATTCATGAAGGAAAATTTGAAGTGAAACATTTTATGTAAAAATTTTCATATAATAATCAAACTTGTGTACATGGAATCATGCAACTTTCAAAATTAAGTTTCAAGCTCTGCGAAGATCCATGGAGAAAATGATATTTTTCACTATGCATGTTAATTAAAGCTTTTTCTTTAAGTTTTAGATTTAACTGAAATTGGTTATATTTGATTTCATTTTGGTTTGGTTGACTTCAATTCATGTTAAGCTTGATTTTAAATTTAGCTTTCATTATGTTTAGCGCAGGTTTTAGCTCAAGTAGATCTCAATTGATAGCTTATCTAAGTTTAGTTTGGTTATCCAGTGACACTAGGAGGGAGGTACTCTGTCTTGATGGCATTAGGTATAAGTCAGGGAAAGGGTTAACCAAAAATTAAAGTCAAAACAAGCCTTCACTTTTTTAATCAAATTATATATATATATATANGATTGTCATCCTTTAGAGTCTAATTATATATCTCTTCACACCCACATAAACTCCTCCAATATTAACCACTAATTTAGATCTACACTCCAAATCCTAAGACAACCACCCATAAAAATCACTATCTATTTACCCATACTGGAACCACTCTCCTAAAATGATACTTTAAATCATCCCAAACTAGCCTAATCTAGACTAGTCTGGAATTTTAAATCACCATACTATATTAGACTATTAATACTTCCACACAAAAAAAACTCTAGATCTTATATTTAGATATTAAATTAAAGATCCATATCTTTTTAAATTCTTTATTCTCACCTAATGGGTACACACCATCATCACTTAACTCCTTCAAATCTACATAGCTTTTGATTTCATTAAATGTTATAACATGGACATATCTTTCTGCCAAGAATAATTGTGGACCGATTAGAATAGTTCACTAACTCTTATTACACATAAAATAGAAATGATTCTTTTATGTTCTAGTCTTTATTTTCTTGCCAAATCATTCTGATTATAATAGATGAAAATATAACGAACCAAATCTTGTAGGCTTTGATTTTAAATAGAAGGTAGAATAGGTTGAATTACAAGTGCATTTTCTTCACTGGTATATATAAAATGGTGAGCATTTCACTCACAAAAAATATTAGACATTGTGTAGGGGCAATGTTGTATAAATTTAAAATATCCACTAGTTTTGTGCATTTTAGAAATCAAAGACCTAAATAAAATTGATTTTGTTAACAATAAATTTTGCAAGCATATAATTTGTTCAATGTCTCATCCTTCCTAGCTTGACATAGGATAACCATATCATTGAACGCACACTTTGTTTGAATTGCTTCTATCGTGACATTTCTAAGTTGAGAAACCATAGAAAAAGAGCCTCAATTGAATGCCTAGTAACTGTTGTAAAATAGAGAACCCAATTTTGAAATGATAGGAGGGAAAGCTTGAGAGAAACTATGAAAATGAGAGTGTTTAGGGTTTCTCAAGACTATGTAAAAGCACATGAAAAAGTTAAAAAGAACTTAAAAAAATATTTTAGTTATAAATATAAAAAAAATGACAAAAGTGTAAATTCAAAAATTAACAATACGTTCTTTGGGTAAAAGACTTTTTTCGGTCTAAATAATAATAATGAGTAAGAGACTACTTTTTTAAAACATTTTTAGTTACTATTTATTGAAATAAATTCCTTTTTTAAACTATACAAATATAATAATAAACTCAAAATAAATCACGACATATCTCCTTCTTATCACCATTAGTTATTTTCCACTATGACGAAATCACAAAATAACAGCTTTCCACTTCTAAAAAAGTTGGGTTAAATGAGTTGACTCTGCATTTTTTTTTTTTTGGAACCATTTCCTTATTTCCTTGAAGTTGTTTTTGTGTTATCAAATTCTTCTTTCAACTTGCCAAAAGGAGTTATTGAGCTCAAACAATTGATATAAGATCTTATTCNATTACATCATCACAAAGGAATCACCCATTGAATCATCTATAAAGTATCAAATTTTAGTTTGTTGGAAGAATAAAGTACCTGTTGATGATACATGACTAACATGCACTAACTTAGAGACTCTTGCCCCATTAATTAGTAAAAGACATCTTAGATTTCAACTCCATGGAATAGTGTATCTAGGGGAGTTGATGTAGAATATTTTATGGATCAAAAAAGTAAAGCCAATGGACTAGATACAAAAGAAAAGAAAAAAAAAACCAAGAAAAGTGCCCAAGTAAAACAACTCATTGAAGGCCCATCACAAGACGCCAACAAAAAAGAACTATTTGAATTTATATTTTATTTTTTAAATTTCAAATTTTCTNATTCTAGATACAAAAGAAAAGAAAAAAAAAAAAACCAAGAAAAGTGCCCAAGTAAAACAACTCATTGATGGCCCATCACAAGACGCCAACAAAAAAGAACTATTTGAATTTATATTTTATTTTTTAAATTTCAAATTTTCTTAAAAAGAATTAAATTTCAAAAATTATATGGGCCGGTCATAATAAAAAAAAAATTAGGAAACATTCAGCAATTAATGATGACATACCTTTCTCTCAAAAGTTTACCCTTCTTTTATTTGAATTTTACTTAATAAAAGCTCCATAAAGAGATGATANTAATTAAATTTCAAAAATCATATGGGCCGGTCATAATAAAAAAAATTAGGAAACATTCAGCAATTAATGATGACATATCTTTCTCTCAAAAGTTTACCCTTCTTTTATTTGAATTTTACTTAATAAAAGCTCCATAAAGAGATGATATTTTATGAATCATTTCAGTTGTTGGATGAAATATATGAGTGAAAATTTTCTCTTTCTTTGTTTGATTTTTTGCTTGCTTCAAACGTTTGTCCTTTATTTTTTGAAAGATAATGCAGTTATCCTTATTTTATTATAATTTTTATTTGATATTATATTTACTTGTACTCTCATTTTATTAACATCCTTTTAACATTTTTAGAATCTTAAAATACCATCTACAACCCAACCCTCAAAACAATGCCAAAAATTCTCTTGGCACCTTTCGACCAAGATTGTCATCACTAGAACTTAGTCTAATTATATATCTCTTCACACCCACATAAAGTCCTCCAATATTAACCACTAATTTAGATCTACACTCCAAATCCTAAGACAACCACCCATAAAAATCACTATCTATTTACCCATACTGGAACCACTCTCCTAAAATGATACTTTAAATCATCCCAAACTAGCCTAATCTAGACTAGTCTGGAATTTTAAATCACCATACTATATTAGACTATTAATACTTCCACACAAAAAAAACTCTAGATCTTATATTTAGATATTAAATTAAAGATCCATATCTTTTTAAATTCTTTATTCTCACCTAATGGGTACACACCATCATCACTTAACTTCTTCAAATCTACATAGCTTTTGATTTCATTAAATGTTATAACAAGGACATATTTTTTTGTTAAGAATAATTGTGGACCAGTTTCAATATTTCACTGACTCTTATTACACATAAAATAGAAATGAATCTTCGAGTTCTAGATTTAATTTTCTTGCCAAATCATTCTGATTATAATAGATAAAAATATAACGAACCAAGTCTTGTAGGCTTTGATTTTAAATAGAAGGTAGAATAGGTTGAATTACAAGTGCATTTTCTTCACTGGTATATATAAAATGGTGAGCATTTCACTCACAAAAATATTAGACATTGTTTAGGGACTGGGTTGTATAAATTTAAAATATCCTCTAGTTTTGTGCATACTAGAAATCAAAGACCTAAATAAAATTGATTTTGTTAACAATAAATTTTACGAGCATATAGTTTGTTCAATGTCTCATCCTTCCTAGCTTGACATAGGATAACCATATCATTGAACACCCGCTTTGTTTGAATTGCTTCTATCATGACATTTCTAAGTTTAGAAACCATAGAAAAAGATAACTGTTGTAAAATAGATAACCCAATTTTGAAATGATAGGAGGGAAAGCTTGAGAGAAAATATGAAAATGAGACAGTTTAGGGTTTCTCAAGACTATGTAAAAGCACATGGCATAGTTAAAAAGAACTTAAAAAAATTATTTTAGTTATAAATATAATAAAAATGACAAAAGTGTAAATTCAAAAATTAACAATACGTTCATTGGGTAAAAGACTTTTTTCAGTCTAAATAATAATAATGAGTAAGAGCCTACTTTTTTAAAACATTTTTAGTTACTATTTATTGAAATAAATTCATTTTTTTAACTATACAAATATAATAATAAACTCAAAATAAATCACGACATATCTCCTTCTTATCACCATTAGTTATTTTCCACTATGACGAAATCACAAAATAACAACTTTCCACTTCTAAAAAAGTTGGGTTAAATGAGTTGACTCTGCATATTTTTTTTATGGAACCATTTCCTTATTTCCTTGAAGTTGTTTTTGATGTTATCAAATTCTTCTTTCAACTTGCCAAAAGGAGTTATTGAGCTCAAACAATTGATATAAGATCTTAATCATTTATATTTAAATTACTATCCAAAATCTCTTGTTTCCTTCACAAGCACTCCAAACTTTTTATTTATTTCAAATTGATCTCAACAAAATTATATTTGTTTCTTTCAACAGAGACATGAGGGTCTCAAGGATCTCAAGAGCCAGGGCAGTCAGATAGATAGTCGCACTTCTCCCAGCAACTTATTTGACATTCTTTTTTGAAAGAATATCTGCAATGAAGATCACATTGTATTCAACAGGTGTGCCTTAAGTCAACAAATTCAAAGAAAATTTCCTACCTTCAATTGTTGAGTTCACAATTTGTGCTTCAAAAGCTTATACAAGTGTATCATGGATCGTGACTAAAGTGCCTTCTTCATATACTATTTAATCAATTCTCCTACTCCTTGAAGAGAATTGATTTATCAAGTTAGCATTTGCAGCACTCGAAATANTATCCAAAATCTCTTGTTTCCTTCACAAGCACTCCAAACTTTTTATTTATTTCAAATTGATCTCAACAAAGTTATATTTGTTTCTTTCAATAGAGACATGAGGGTCTCAAGGATTTCAAGAGCCAGGGCAGTCAGATAGATAGTCGCACTTCTCCCAGCAACTTATTTGACTTTCTTTTCTGAAAGAATACCTGCAATGAAGATCACATTGTATTCAACAGGTGTGCCTTAAGTCAACAAATTCAAAGAAAAATTCCTACCTTCAATTGTTGAGTTCACAATTTGTGCTTCAAAAGCTTATACAAGTGTATCATGGATCGTGACTAAAGTGCCTTCTTCATAAACTATTTAATCAAATCTCTTACTCCTTGAAGAGAATTGATTTATCAAGTTAGCATTTGCAGCACTCTGAAGTAGTTATTTACTAATAAAATAATCAATCCTCAACCATAGAATCTGTTAAATTTAATTGACTGTAAAAGTAAATAATGATTAATGAAAAGAAAATATGGACTTTGACATCAACTTGAAAACTTACCACAGTTGTTTCCAACTTATCTGATTTCATGCATAGATTAAAAACTCATTCCTTTAAACTCGCACATCATTTGAGCTGCTTGAGCTATGGCCTCTTCACAGGATTTAGACACAACTGTTGGGGCCAATAAGGGCAGAGGAGGCTCGATATCAACCGTGGTTTCCATATTAACACAAAAGCAACTGGAAAAAATGCCAACATCTGGCAGCGGATTTGCAATGGGAGGACAAGAGGAAGTCCATTCTAAGAGATTTCTTCCNGAAATAGTTATTTACTAATAAACTAATCAATCCTTAACCATAGAATCTGTTAAATTTAATTGACTATAAAAGTAAATAATGATTAATGAAAAGAAAATATGGACTTTGACATAAACTTGAAAACTTACCACAGTTAGTTTCCAACTTATCTGATTTCATGCATAGATTAAAAACTCATTCCTTTAAACTCGCACATCATTTGAGTTGCTTGAGCTATGGCCTCTTCACAAGATTTAGACACAACTGATGGGGCCAATAAGGGCAAGAGCAGGCTCGATATCAACCGTAGTTTCCATATTAACCACAAAAGCAACTGGAAAAATGCCAACATCTGGCAGCGGATTTGCAATGGGAGGACAAGAGGAAGTCCATTCTAAGAGATTTCTTCCTGAGTTCTTGTCTACATTAATCTTTTTCTTTTTCTACTACTTGGAACTTTCTTTTTTTTTGTTTTTGCTTCCTGTAAAGAGAAGCACCAAACTTCTCTTTTAAGATCCTGAATTTGTTTATTAGAATATCATCCATCCCTAGAACAACCAAAAAAAAGTTGAATAAGAATTAGGGGTGTAAACGAGTCGAACACGAGCTGAGGCTCAGCTCGTGTTCGGCTCGTTTATATTTCGAGCTCAAAAAGTGTGTTCGTGTTCGGCTCGTTTGCTTAACGAGTCGAACACGAGCTGTTCACGAACAAAGAGTCATTTTAACAACTCTAATGATGTAGTCATAAGACAATAAGTGTTTGAGCAAGATTTAAAAATTAGTATTTATATTACTACATCATTTGAATCTAATTTAATAACTTTTATTTTATTTTCTTAATCAATATTTTAATTGATTATAAATTTTTATAGCCTTGTAGCCAATTAGGATATTAATAAAAAGTCAAGTGATAGATTTAATTATCATTGTTATTAATTTTGAAGATTTAACATTAAATATGGAAGAGAATTGAACTATAAAATTAAATAATTATAATTATAANTGAGAATATCAAGAAAAGGAAAAGCAATAATTGAGAACTTTTTTAATAATATGATTATAAAAGACTAGAAAAATGAATTATAAGGATATAATAAAAGGTCAAGTGATAGATTTAATTATCATTATGTATTAATTTTGAAGATTTAACATTAAATATGGAAGAGAATTGAACTATAAAATTAAATAATTATAATTATTAAAGACATGACTTTATGTTCAAATTTTGGGACAACCTCAACACTGTGATTCAATCAGAATATTCTAATTTTGAACAGACACCTATAAATTGAAATAAAATAACTTAATTTTTAAATGATTAAACTAAACTAGTGGATCAGCTCGAGCTCATGATCCAATGCTTCGCACGAAGCCCATGCGTGCTGGATTATCATAACCGGACCGACCAAACGATCTGAGACTTTTGAGTCGGCAGATCCATAGCTTTTGGGCCCATCTTAGACATGCCCAAATACTAGGTCCAAAAATCTAGTGCCTGGCCTAATAACACTTACATTTACATATATAAGTTTTCAATTTTAATCGTAAATTAATATAAAAATATAGAAGCTTTGAATGTTGTGGCCGAATGATGTTTACTATCGAAATGAAGATACCAGCATTATTATATTTTTTTTATTTTTATTTTTATGATTTACATATATACCCAAAACTATTACTGTCACATCTATATTTTAATTTTTTTTATTTCAAGCCCTCACTATCACGGCATTAGATGTTCTCGTTGGAAATGAGAGCGGCAACGGATTGTAGCATACAAAGTCCTCTGAAACTCTCATTGTTCTCTTCCATGAGTTCAGCGACGAGTTCAACGAATAACGACCATAGAAACTCTCATTTTTCTCCTCATTCGATTAAACGGTTATAAAAACCTTTGAAACACTCATTATTCTCCTCCTTTATGGCGATAGGATCATTACGTACAAAAACCTCTGAAACTCTCTTTGATTCCTTTTGGCTCGGCTGAGAAGGAATCGCGAGGACGGTAACGAGTACAAAGACCTTCGGAACTCCCATTTGTCCCCTTGTACAAGTTCTGAAATCCCCTGGTTCCTTCCTTTTGCTTTAAATCCCATTTCTCCGCTTCTGTCATGCACATGCAAGTTCTTAAATCTAATCTTAAATTTAGTTTCTCCTCCATTTTGATTTTCATTCCCCATGATTTATCTGAACTCCGACAACTTCGAGCAGCAACGATCTTCATTAACTTAATTGGATTAGAAATTTAGCACCAAGGTGTTAATTTTATTGTTATTGAATGTTATGGGTGCTAAGAATATAAATATTGAAGTTTGGATGTGAGATATGTAATATTGATGATTTAGGGTGCAATGTATAGAAATTCCCTTTTCTTTTTATGAACCTCATGAGGAGAAATATTTGCATACGTAAGACGTACGCAAAGTTGCGTACATATTAGGTTATTCAGATGGTACAGATAGTTTACACTAAGGTTATAGGAAGAATTACAAGGAGTATAACCCAAGTGTAACATATATGTACCATCCGAATAACCTAATATGTACGCAACTCTGCGTACGTCTTACATACACAAATATTTCTCATGAGATAGGCGTAAAAAAAATACTTGTTTTATTAATAATAATCATCATACGTTGGGTTGAACTTTCAAGATATTATGATTATCAGCAAAGTGAATGGTTTCATTCATATTTAGTCAACGAAAATATAATTTTATATTAAATATTAAATGATTTTAGTTCATATTTGTTGGCAATTAGGAAGCCTTATCAAGACAATTAATTTAGGAATCTACTTCCATAGTTATTTTAGATGAGAAGTCAAATCGTACAATAGATATTAATTTTTTATAGAAGTTTTGTTTCTCAACATATATGTAGAGGGGATCAAATGGTAAGCCTATGGACACAATGGAAGCAAAATAATGCATTCTTTTATATATAGCTTTTATGTATCTTTCTTCATTTCATTTATCTACCAAATCTTTTTAATAAAAATACAAGTGTTGCACGCAAATTAAATTGGATTCAATACTGTCAAAGTATGGCGACCACGAATTGGTGTCAATGTCCTCAACAAAATCTTTTTAGAAAAATCTTCTATTATTAAGATGTATGTCATGTCAGATGATAGAGTAAAGAGTGAATGATAAAATAATGAGCATCTAGCCCCCTTATTTTATAAAATGGTCTCTTATTTATATGTATAGGAGAGACCTTGATTTCATTATTACATTTGATTCATTTCCTGTGTAAAGGAATGTAGGGGCATTGTGGTAATTCACATTTTACATGAAATTAGGCTAATAGAGAATTGTTATATGAGGAAAACATGTTTATCATTTGCAAGCTTATGCTTGCTCGCTCGGCAATCACAAGGTGAATCAAGCAAAGATGGTGTGAAAGTTGGTAAAATATTCTTATGGCCTCCTTTTTAGTTTCTAGCTCGTCTACCTAATTTGTCAAATGGCCAAACATCCATTGTTTGGCCTTTTCATTGAAAGTCCCTCGATCGGTCTTCATGTTATTCGGCTCGCTAATTAGGTGGGCAACCTGGCAGAGCATCCATGACGATCTCCTAAATCGATCATCTCGAGTACCATCTTAGCTTGTTGATCTGTTTCTTCGCATCTTGATCAGAGTTCCTACTTCGTTTGCTCTAGTTCATTGACTTTCCATAAAAATTCATACTGCCACAATTTGTTCGTACATCTCTAGCTCCCCAAATTTATTATTTTTTGAAAGTGACAGGTATGATTAAAACAATAATGTTAAATATCACATTATATGTAACTTTAACTTCTGAAATCTTCATTTAATAATTAGACTTTCTGGATTTTCATTCTCCACCATCCTATAAATAGGTTGATATTTGCAACTGGGTTCCCACATGTCTCTTGGGTTCAAAGCTTTGATCACTCTTTACAGAAAGTATTTCGATGGCGAGTAGTAAGAAAAGCAATAATCCCGGGTAACCATCAGATGATAATCTGATGAAGATTTTTGGATTACTAATGGAGAAGCTCCTTCCTTCAAAGTGTCCATTTAGAACCATCATCACGAGGGTGGTTCGACCAAAGAGCAAGGAAAATACCCATAAGAGGGCCAACCTGCTAAGAGGAGGAGAGTGAAGAAGTTAGTTTTCAGAAAGGGAGCATCGGTGGGGCGTGGCAGTGATGAAGGGGGTGATTCATCGGATGACGTTCCATTGTCACGTCGGAAGTCCGCCAAGGGCTAGGTTGCTACTTCTGGTGGGGATCAGCTGTTTCTAGTGGACGAATGGAGTAGGAGGCTCAACGGGCTCCCAAGGGTATGTTGCCCGAGAACGAGGGAGTTGTGGCTGTTCTACCCATGTCTGGTGAGATTTCCTCATCTTTCCCCTGGTCTGAGATGGNTCGTCGGAAGTCCGCCAAGGGCTAGGTTGCTACTTCTGGTGGGGATCAGCTGTTTCTAGCGGACGAATGGAGTAGGAGGCTCAACGGACTCCCGAGGGTATGTTGCCCAGAACGAGGGAGTTGTGGCTGTTCTACCCATGTCTGGTGAGATTTCCTCATCTTTCCCCTGGTCTGAGATGGATCAACTCCTTGGTAGGAGTCCAATGTTGATTTATTCATAGAGATGGTGTTTTTTAACCTTTTGACTCTTCCTTTCTTGTGCAGCTGATGCGGTCCCTATATGTTCCTCGTCTGAGGTTGTTGAGGGTCAGGTGCTGCCTTCTCGAAAAACTTCAGGGGATCAGTCGGCGGCGGCTGAGAGGGAGTCGACTGATTCTATGGTTCACACAAGGATGAGACGATGAACTTCTTTGCTCGCGAAGCTAAAGCTTGAAAAGACGATGAGGCTCAGCGAGAAGTCAGCATAAATGAGCTGAAAGTGCGACTGAATACTCTTTCTGAGAATCTATTGACAGAGGTTCNGTTTGCTCGTGAAGCTAAAGCTTGAAAAGACGATGAGGCTTAGCGAGAAGTCAGCATAAATGAGCTGAAAGTGCGACTGAATACTCTTTCTGAGAATCTATTGACAGAGGTTCNGTTTGAACAAAAACCTATAAATTGAAATAAAATAACTTAATTTTTAAATCATTAAACTAAACTAGTGGATCAGCTCGAGCTCATGATCCAATGCTTCGCACGAAGCCCATGCAGGCTGGATTATCATTACTGGACCGACTAAACGATCTGAGACTTTTGAATTGGCAGATCCATAGCTTTTGGGCCCATCTTAGACATGCCCCAATACTAGGTCCAAAAACACTTGTGTTTGGCCTAATAACACTTACATTTACATATATAATTTTCCAATTTTAATCGTAAATTAATATAAAAATATAGAAGCTTTGAATGTTGTGGCCGAATGATGTTTACTATCAAAATGAAGATACCAGCATTATTGTATTTTTTTTTATTTTTTTTTATTTTTATTTTTATGATTTACATATATACCCAAAACTATTACTGTCACATCTATATTTTAATTTTTTTTTATTTCAAACGCTCACTAACACGGCATTAGATGTTCTCGTTGGAAATGAGAGCGGCAACGGATTGTAGCATACAAAGTCCTCTGAAACTCTCATTGTTCTCTTCCATGAGTTCAGCGACGAGTTCAACGAATAACGACCATAGAAACTCTCATTTTTCTCCTCATTCGATTAAACGGTTATAAAGACCTTTGAAACACTCATTATTCTCCTCATTTACGGCAATAGGATCATTACGTACAAAAACCTCTGAAACTCTCTTCGATTCCTTCTTTTGGCTCGGCTGAGAAGGAATCGCGAGGACGGCAATGCGTACAAAGACCTTCGGAACTCCCATTTGTCCCCTTGCACAAGTTCTTAAATCCTCTCATTCCTTTCTTTTGCTTTAAATCCCATTTCTCCACTTCTGTCATGCACATACAAGTTCTTAAATCTAGTCTTAAATCTCGTTTCTCCTCCATTTTGATTTTCATTCCCCATGATTTATCTGAACTCTGACAACTTCGAGCAGCAACGATCTTCATTAACTTAATTGGATTAGAAATTTAGCACCAAGGTGTTAATTTTATTGTTATTGAATGTTATGGGTGCTAAGAATATAAATATTGAAGTTTGGATGTGAGATATGTAATATTGATGATTTAGGGTGCAATGTATAGAAATTCCCTTTTCTTTTTATGAACCTCATGAGAAGAAATATTTGCATACGTAAGACGTACCCAGAGTTGCGTACATATTAGGTTATTCAGATGGTACAAATAGATTGCACTAAGGTTATAGGAAGAATTACAAGGAGTATAACCCAAGTGTAACGTATATGTACCATCCGAATAACCTAATATGTACGCAACTCTGCGTACATCTTACATACACAAATATTTCTCATGAGATAGGCGTAAGAAAAATACTTGTTTTATTAATAATAATCATCATACGTTGGGTTGAACTTTCAAGATATTATGATTATCAGCAAAGTGAATGGTTTCATTCATATTTAGTCAACGAAAATATAATTTTATATTAAATATTAAATGATTTTAGTTAATATTTGTTGGCAACGAGACAATTAATTTAGGAATATACTTCCATAGTTATTTTAGATGAGAAGTCAAATCGTACAATAAATATTAATTTTTTATAGAAGTTTTGTTTCTACCTCAACATATATGTAGAGGGGATCAAATGGTAAGCCTATGGACACAATGGAAGCAAAATAATGCATTCTTTTATATATATATAGCTTTTATGTATCTTTCTTCATTTCATTTATCTACCAATCTTGTTAATAAAAATACAAGTGCTGCACACCAAAAAAATTATATTCAATATTGTCAAAGTATGGCGACCACGAATTGGTGCCAATGTCCTAAACAAAATCTTTTTAGATAAATCTTCTATTATTAAGATGTATGTCATGTCAGATGATAGAGTAAAGAGTGAATGATAAAATAATGAGCATCTAGCCTCATTATTTTATAAAATGGTCTCTTATGTATATGTATAGGAGAGACATTGATTACATTATTACCTTTGAGTCATTTTCTGTGTAAAGGAATGTAGGGGCATTGTGGTAATTCACATTTTACATGAAATTAGGCTAATAAAGAAGTGTTATATGAGGAAAACATGTTTATCATTTGCAAGCTTATGCTTGCTCGCTCTGCAATCACAAGGTGAATCAAGCAAAGATGGTGTGAAAGTTGGTAAAATATTCTTATGGCCTCCTTTTTAGATTCTAGCTCGTCTACCTAATTTGTCAAATGGCCAAACATCCATTGTTTGGCCTTTTCTTTCAAAGTCCCTCGATCGGTCTTCATGTTATTCGGCTCGCTAATTAGGTGGGCAACCTGGCAGAGCATCCATGAAGATCTCCTAAATTGATCATCTCGAGTACCATCTTAGCTTGTTGATCTGTTTCTTCGCATCTTGATCGGAGTTCCTACTTCGTTTGCTCTAGTTCATTGACTTTCCATAAAAATTCATACTGCCACAATTTGTTCGTACATCTCTAGCTCCCCAAATTTATTATTTTTTGAAAGTGACAGGTATGATTAAAACAATAATGTTAAATATCACATTATATGTAACTTTAACTTCTGAAATCTTCATTTAATAATTCGACTTTATGGATTTTCATTCTCCACCATCCTATAAATAGGTTGATATTTGCAGCTGGGTTCCCACATGTCTCTTGGGTTCAAAGCTTTGATCACTCTTTACAGAAAGTATTTCGATGGCGAGTAGNCAATCCTCAAAGAGGATTCCAGGTTCAGACTTTTTCATTTCTATTTCTAAAACAACCATCGTAATATAGTCAATTTTGACTAGTGAGTTAACATTGACTAAAAGAAAACCTACCATTCCCACAGGTGATACAGGAGGCGACGAGGTCAAAACACCATCTGGTTTGTAGCCTGATACTGAGCTTACTCCAAATGACGAATGGCCAGAGGTTCAGGGAGATCTTCGGTCTGATCCATCAGGCCTTATTGATTTCACCAAGCTGGGGAGAGCCGATCAGCCATCTCCTAAACCTGTGGTAAGTGGAGCCAGTGGTCATTCAAAGTGCAGGTCTAGGCGTATCGAAAGTTAGGCCCAAGGATCATCGAGCTAAATAATAGTTCCTCTACCTCTGAGAGACCTTGACGAAGGAAGGGAAAGAAGATTATGGGCGATGAAGGTTCATCCTTTGTTCCTCCTCACAGCAGTAGTGAAGAGTGGGTCCCAATGTAGGAAGAAAAGTTAAAAGTTTTTATTACTAGGGATTCTCGACTTGNCTTATGGGCGATGAAGGTTCATCCTTTGTTCCTCCTCACGGCAGTAGTGAAGAGTGGGTCCCAATGTAGGAAGAAAAGTTAAAAGTTTTTATTACTAGGGATTCTCGACTTGCTCTCATTAATCTTCAGCCAGAATCGTTTTGGTGCGGCCCGAGAGTAGAGTATCACACTTTAGAGCTCTCAGTAACTCTCTGGTCCAAAAGTTTCTAGAGGCAATGTCAACTCATTATTTATCCAGCTTGTATCTCGACACCCCGATGAAGATGGAGAAGGTGAAGAAGATGGTCGGAATGATGAAGGGTTGTTCAAAGAAGGCTTTGTGGCGGACAGNGAGACTCGTTTTGGTGCGGCCCGAGAGTGGAGTATCACACTTTAGAGCTCTCAGTAACTCTCTGGTCCAAAAGTTTCTAGAGGCAATGTCATCTCATTATTTATCCAGCTCGTATCTCGACACCCCGGTGAAGATGGAGAAGGTGAAGAAGATGGTCGGAATGATGAAGGGTTGTTCAAAGAAGGCTTTGTGGCGGGCAGTTGAGGCTGAAGCTTGTCTTGAGGAAGAAGCAGGGGTGTCATAATGGCTCTTAGTCCTGCAAAAGAAAATCGATGAATTTTCTGCCAATATCGCTTAGTTGGTTACAACTGAAGAACACGTGGAGGAGCGGGAGGTCGGTTTTGGCTCGATTCAGAGTTTTCTATCAATTTTTTTGTCCGAACGAGGATGATTGATTAGAAGTATGCGGATTTAATGAGTTCACCAAGCTGCTAACCACCCCTTCCCCATCTGATAAAAAACTTGTCGGAGGTCAGGAAGCTATCTTTTTCAACTTATCAAACTTATAGCCTCTTTCTCTCTCTTTTTGAATTTTTTGTGAAGTGGGAATCTTTGTAACAAAAATCAAAAGAAAACTTTGGTTGACTTTGTTTTATGCCTGCAATTCATTTGTGCATTGTGTTTTCTTTTTGTTGAGGTTTGTTTTCCTTATAAAAAGTGATCTTATGGTCGTTTGTATTGCAGGAAGAGTTTTTAGACTGTTTATCTTGAAGGGGAGTTTTTAGATTGTTCGTCCTGGAAGGGAGTCTTTAGATTGCTCGCCCTAAAAGGGAGTCATTAGATTGATGATTGGTCAACTAAGGTCATCTTCACCATGTTCAGCTTGCTCTGTCTAATTATTGCTTCCGAGGAGACCCGTGTCTAGGGTGATGTTTCAATTCGTGGGTTTTGTTGGTGAGTTGAATCCACTCTTTCACATGCTTGGTTCGGGTTATCAGAGCATTGAAGATGATAGTTGAACATCTTTTGTCATGTATAATCGGGCTTCTCATTTCTGTCTCGTAACTTCTAGTACAGCAGGCTTTTAAATCTGCTTTACTAACATGCTGCTTTAACTACTGAGCTGTCTTTTCGTGATGTGACTCTCCACAGACCTTTGTCAGGAGACAATTTTTCAATACTACTAAGCTGTCTTTTCGTAATAATAATAATAATAATAATAATAATAATAATAATAATAATAATCGTTATCTTTTAGTAAAATCATTACATTTTTCTCAATAATTTCTTCAATCATGATTTCACCCATTAATGAACTAAAAAATTAGATTTTTTTGTTCTTTAATCTCATCTGTATTTCGAGACTCATCATCTTCATCATAATCACACACTTTCAAAGCTATTTATTTTCCCTTCTTCTTTTAGAATCATTCCCATTTTTCCAAACTATTTTTTCTCATAAAAAATGCTAGCTAAATAATAAATTAATCAAATAATCAATACATCTTTCTATTCACCACCCATCCATTAATTCAAACACATCTTAAAACTCAATTACATTGTTCTCAATATA
>JXCR01042846.1:173230-205892 GCA_002079205.1 Phalaenopsis hybrid cultivar
CAATTTACATTTTTTTAATTAGCAAATAGTAATCCGTACATAAGGCGCTTTCCATTTGTCCGAGGTTGATCCAGAGTACAACAGAATTAAGTTAGACATCTCGGATCTTTCCCGCTACATCCGAAAACGACAATCCACCCATCAGCGAAACAACGGGATGCGGATCTAACGGTGCCTAAAACATCCACGCTTCCCATCTCCTGTCCATTGGATCTCCCTTCTCACGTATGGCACCTCCTTCTGCCACGATAACGCTGTATCCACCATCNAATCCGTACATAAGGCACTTTCCATTTGTCCGAGGTTGATCCAGGGTACAACAGAATTAAGTTAGACATCTCGGATCTTTCCCGCTACATCCGAAAACGACAATCCAACCATCAGCGGCACAACGGGATGCGGATCTAACGGTGCCTGACACATCCACGATTCCCTTCTCCTGTCCATTGGATCTCCCTTCTCACGTATGGCACCTCCTTCTGCCACGATAACGCTGTATCCACCATCCATTTTTTTCCACTCCAACGGTCAATATTCACTCTCTAAGCCCCCCCCAAAACCTCGCCTTCATAAGACTGAACTTGCTTCCCCGCAAACTGTTTCCCAAAGAGGAAAGGCAAATTGAGCAAAATATACAACGAAGTACGAGAAAAGCTTCCGCTTTACTTCGTCTTCTTCACTTCGAGGATGCAGCAGGAGCAAGAAACGAGCTCCAGATCATCCAGCTCTGGCTTGCGCATGGAAATCAAAGAAGGCAAGCAAGAATTTTTTTTTTACTTTTCAGAGATTTTTATTACCAGAAATGGTGCCAAATTGAAATTTTGTTTTGCAAATTTACTCCATCCTCCGTTTCCTGTACTGAATCTAATATTTCTATGCTTCGAGATGGCAGGGATGGAGAGCGACGAGGAAATCAGGAGAGTGCCGGACTTTGTGGCCGGCGAGCAGACGGGACTGTCGGCCGCCGGAAGCCACGGCGGAGGCGCCGCCGCCGCCGGTCCGTCGGTGGCTAGTCAGAGGAAGAGGGGAAGGAGTCCGGCGGAAAAGGAGCACAGGAGGTTGAAGAGGTGAGCCCGCCTGCTTGCTTGTGGTTGTGGTCATTTATTTTCATGTTTGTGATGTTTTACCTTTTTATTTGGGGATGGAGGGGGAAAGGTTGCTGAGAAATAGGGTATCGGCGCAGCAGGCGAGGGAGAGGAAGAAGGCGTATTTAAGCGATTTGGAAGAGAAGGTGAAGGAATTGGAGAGGAAGAACATGGAGTTGGAGGAGAGGCTATCCACGGTTCAAAATGAGAACCAGATGCTTAGACAGGTATGGACAGTATTATTAAATGACTGTTGTGTGCTATATTTCTTTTCAAATGTGGTTAGTCTTGTGGTAATTAAGGGCTCCAATTAGATTGNACTGTTGTGTGCTATATTTCTTTTCAAATGTGGTTAGTCTTGTGGTAATTAAGGGCTCCAATTAGATTGAGCCACATAAGCAAGATTTAATTTAATAAATTTATAATTTTTTAAAATAGGACCCACTGACATACACATTTTTGCTTGGGGGCTTATTCTAATTGGAGACCGTATGCAGCTCTGTATGTGTTTGTTAGAATCAAAATCCAATTAGAAGTCATTGTTTGGCAACCATTTAGAACTGCCTACAACTAGGAGCTTATAAATTGTAAAGCTATCAAAGCCCCGAGTCGCTTAAAATTACAATTATAAAATGTGGCTCAATAGTCAACTTTAAGTCGAGCCACGATATAAAGCAAGGTCTTTTGCCCGAAAG
Organism: Phalaenopsis hybrid cultivar; assembly: GCA_002079205.1. NCBI lineage: Eukaryota > Viridiplantae > Streptophyta > Magnoliopsida > Asparagales > Orchidaceae > Phalaenopsis > Phalaenopsis hybrid cultivar. The sequence continues at coordinate 175,011 of JXCR01042846.1, forward strand.
AACCNGTTATTAAATGACTGTTGTGTGCTATATTTCTTTTCAAATGTGGTTAGTTTTGTGGTAATTAAGGGCTCCAATTAGATTGAGCCACATAAGCAAGATTTAATTTAATGAATTTATAATTTTTAAAATAGGGCCCACTGACATACACATTTTCGCTTGGGGGCTTATTCTAATTGGAGACCTTATGCAGCTCTGTGTACGGGCTCTGTATGGAAAAATTTTTGTTTGGTTGCAAGTATGATTTAGTATACATCCATAGTTTGAATTAACCAAGTGTTTGTTAGAATCAAAATCCAATTAGAAGTCATTGTTTGGGAACCACTTAGAACTGCCTACAACTAGGAGCATAAAATTACAATGATAAAATGTGGCTCAATAGTCAACTTTAAGTCGAGCCACGATATAAAGCAAGGTCTTTTGCCCGTAACCATCGAGTTACCCATAATGCTTACGAACTAATGAGGTAATCGCTTCAGAAATGCTCGACAAGGATTCTTATCCTCAATTCAAAACTTGATGGTAGTTCCCAAGCCATGATTAGAAGCTAACTTAATGATGAAATCTTTAGATGTATAGCTAGTTGTAGTTTTAATCTATACATTCTTTGTGTAATTATACAATGTAGATTATTATATTGATTTTTTGTTTTACATATATATAGGGAATTATTAACGAGTATGGGTATATGAAAAACGTGGCTAAAAATTACACCAAAAAATTAAAACATGTTCATGTTAAGTAAATAGAGAATTCACCAAGTTATTATGACTTCGGTCGAGCCCATTTTTTGAGAGCTTCAAAAAGTGTTGGAAGTCTCCTTCATTTGAAAAGTCTAAGACTTGGACTATACTTTAAACTTTCTCTTGGTTTAATAGGCTAGTATGAAGTGAAGAATGTCCATGAACTTCACTATTTTGGATTCATGTAGCCGACCCCACGTAGTGGGATTAAGGTTTTGTTGTTGTTGTTATTGTTGTTGTTTTATGGATTGACTCTTTAGCTGAATCTACAATTAACTTCCTAGTAACAAGCTTTCTTGATTTTTTTTTTTCATGCAATCATCGAATTGGGATGCATTTTATTGATCATGATAAGGCAATCTTTATTGTTACAACCAACTCATACCATTTGTGAAGAACGTCGAGGGTGCTTATTAGTCTATCATAAACAAATTTTAAATATTGGAACATTAAATTTTATGTCGATGAAAAATTAAACTTGAACTTTATATATCAGTGACCTTTACGACATATTTGCTTCATTGAAAAAGTGAATTATACCAGCGGAAAAAAAATTTTTTAAAAGATTTTGAAAGCTATTTTCTAAGTGTCATGATAAAAATTAAAGAAATTAATACATATCAAAAGAAAAAATGTATTTCAAAAAGATTTCATTTGCCTGAATTTTATGATGCGAACAACAACAACAACAACAACAAAGCCTTAATCCCACTACGTGGGGTCGGCTACATGAATCCTCCTTTCACCATTGCGTCCTATTTAGTGTCATATTTTCATTTAGTTCTAGTAAATTAAGATCATTTTTAACCATTATTGAGTCCACTTAATCCCACTACGTGGGGTCGGCTACATGAATCTTTTTTCTCCATTGCGTCCTATTTAGTGTCATCTTATCATTTAGTTCTAATAAATTAAGATCATTTTTAATACAATAAGCCCAAGTCTTCCTAGGTCTTCCTCTGCCTTTCTTAACACAAGTCGAATCTAATTTCCTTCTAGTAAATTAAGATCATTTTTTATACAATAAGCCCAAGTCTTCCTAGGTCTACCTTTGTCTTTCTGATAAATTAAGATCATTTTTAATACAATAAGCCCAAGTCTTCCTATGTTCTACCTCTGCCTTTCTTAACTGACTCTTTATTTTTTGTTGTTTGGTTGAGGATTCTTAGAGGAGCATACTCCTGTAGCTAATTTTTTTATTATTTAGATAAACTTTCAATTANCGTCCTTAGTGGATTTTGACCTACGAAGGGAATATATTGTTGATTCAAATAGATATGGACCCTCTTGTACAAGGATGAATGTGGGTATTTTTGAGCATGAAAGCTTTAAGGTCAAAATTTTACACTCTAACATAGAGAGTAATTTTATTTAATCAAGCTTGGCATGCTTAAACATTATATGTGATTTTTTCTTTAGAAAATATGATTTGCTTAGGGTAGTACTATTCCTAATGAACATGGTTCAACTAGATAAATTTGGATATATAAAATGCTTAGTTTAGATATAATGTTTTTTTAAAAAAAGTGGGTGTGGCTTACATTTCTCAAATGCTATGTATGGATGGATAATAAGGAAGTGCTTGCCAAATTATGAAATGTAAAGAAAATCATAATGATCATTTAGTCTAATTTTAAGGAGTTTAAGAATGCTTGTCATAAAAGCTTGATATCCCCAATCCAGTAAAATGATTACCTTAGATATGGTGAATGCAATACAATACAAATAAATATACTAATTTACGAGTAAAACTAATAATTTGATCAATGCATTGTGCTTAGATGTATACTATAATTCTCGACACATATAAGCTAAGTCTTAACTAACCTATGTAGATGAGTAGATATACCTGTGGATTCTATGTCAAATGCATGATCCTAATTTGATTTCCAATCTTATGAGAAGCTTATGTGAATGTTATGAACATAGGATAATTATGTTAACCTTGGTGCAACATGAACAAATTTAGTTCAACTTATAAAGTTGACCATTTGATTGACCAAAAAAAACTCTTGCCTGTGTGTGTATTCGTTTATAAGTAATTTAAAATTTAAAAAAATATATTCCATTTATCTAAAGTAAATGATTTTATAATTTTATGAAATTCAAATTTATACAAATTTAANCGGTGGGTTTTGCAAATACACCTCTATAAGAAGTTGGCTTGTTCTTAGTTTGAATAAAGAAAATAGATATAAAATTGAAGTTCAAATCATAGACATTTCTACCATATGTCTTTTTCCTTTTTTTATTCTTGATTTTGAAGGTATGCTATAAGTTGATAATTACACCTAAATTTATTCACATAGCTTTCCTTATCTAAAAAGCATGTAAATTAAAGAAAAAGTATAAAAGTGGCATTAGGAGCAGACACATGTTTTTCTCTAAATACTATTTTCCTAACCTAATTTATGCACTAAATAGCTTGCAATGCCTTGAAGAGCATTGCATTAATAACACATACAAAAGAAAGGATTTTAATTCTAATGCGCATGATTCAATGAAATGTCAAACAAATAGAGAACATCATGAGAAGATTAGAAAAAATTTAAGAAAAAAAAACACCCTACCCTAGACTAAAAATTATTTGAGGTTGTACTTATCATAGCTCTAAATTCTTGCATTGGCTTATGCAATCATATGGTGCTATCACATATGATTAGGCAAGATTGTTATGGCTAATCTTATCTCAAGAATCTTAATAAACTAAGGTCATTCCACCTTAATTTATTAAGTATTATCATAACTTAAAGAGAAATAATTTTTTTGAAAAAAAAAAATACCATAATTCTTTGAAATAGGTTCTAAAAGATCACATAAATAAATCTACATATTTTTATAAATATTTTTTTATATTAAGGAAAATAAATTGACTAAACATATAGCTTAATTTTTTCAATATTTCAAATTAAATCAAGATGAAATGCTTAGGCTATTTGAATTTTGGAAACATTTATATAAGCACTAGTTATGGCATATCAATAATCATCGCTATGAATTATGGTCGATGGTAATTGACCACAAGTTAATCTTCAATTCGAGCTTGATCCACTTAACTAGCTGAATGTTTGGCTGATATCTAATGAATGCAAAGGCATCTCGATATAATGATAGAATGACAGATGATAGAAATAATCAATCATTCAGCTACATTTGAGCATACAGAAATAGTTTATTAGCTTCTTTAGTGTTTGGCAAAGGTCTAAATGTTTAAATAGTGAGAGTATAAATGAATATAAGATTGCCTGGGCAAGCATGATTTGCTCATAATGGGTCCTTAGTGGATTTTGACCTACGAAGGGAATGTATTGTTGATTCAAATAGATATGGCCCCTCTTGTACAAAGATGAATGTGGGTATTTTTTAGCATGAAAGCATTAAGGTCAAAATTTTACACTCTAACATAGAGAGTGATTTTATTTAATCAAGCTTGGCATGCTTAAACATTATATGTGATTTTTTCTTAGGGTAGTACTATTCCTAATGAACATGGTTCAACTAGATAAATATGGATATATAAAATGCTTAGTTTAGACATAATGTTTTTTTTTTTTAAATGTGGGTGTGGCTTACATTTCTCAAATGCTATGTATGGATGGATAATAAGGAATTGCTTGCCAAATTATCAAATGTAAAGAAAATTATAATGATCATTTAGTCTGATTTTAAGGAGTGTAAGAATGCTTGTCATAGAAGCTTGATATCCCCAATCCAGTAAAATGATTACCTTAGATATGGTGAATGCAATACAATACAAATAAATATACTAATTTACGAGTAAAACTAATAATTTGATCAATGCATTGTGCTTAGATGTATATTATAATATAAGCCAAGTCTTAACTAACCTATGGAGACGAGTAGATATATCTGTGGGTTCTATGTCAAATGCACGATCCTAATTTGATTTCCAATCTTATGAGAAGCTTATGTGAATGTTATGAACATAGGATAATTATGTTAACCTTGGTGCAACATGAACAAATTTAGTTCAACTTATAAAGTTGACCATTTGATTGACCCAAAAAAAAAACTCTTGCCCATGTGTGTATTCGTTTATAAGTAATTTAAAATTTTAAAAAAAATATATTCCATTTATCTAAAGTAAATGATTTTATAATTTTTTGAAATTCAAATTTATACAAATTTAATGATTTTTATTATGTTAAAGTAATAAATTTGAAGTTTGTGTTTTAAATAATTTTCAAACATATTTCTTAATTTTATATTCTTTAATTATTAAAATAATTAAAGGAGCACATTTTATCTATTGGAATAGCTGAACTTAATTGTTATTATTGAATCCTATGGGTTCGATTATTCATTTGAAATTGTCTTTTCTGGGTTAATTTGATATGATGATTTTTTGTTTGATTTAACATTTTTCCCTAGCTTATTTTTAGATGAAATAACCTAAATTAAGGTTTTATTATTTTTAATAATTTTCAATAATTAAACATATTTTATTTTATCTTTGGTCTAATTAAATAATTTTTTACAAATATTAAGCAGTTTTATTAAAATTCATATAATTAGTGAAAATTAATATTGATTAATTTGAGAATGATTGAATTGTCGGATTTAGAAGTGAGCGAATGTCTCCCAATTGATTGATTATCTCAATGTAAAATGATTTAAGGTTCAAATTAGGTTATACTCAGGTTGGCAATTGGTCTAAAGCTAGGATCTAGGTTGAATTCATACTATCCTAATAGCTCTGTGAAACATATTATTTTTAGTCGAAAAACATTGGATGAACTTCTAGGGTCAAGCTTTATTAATTGATCTACNTAGGTTGGCAATTGGTCTAAAGCTAGGATCTAGGCTGAATTCATACTATCCTAATAGTATTGTGAAACATATTATTTTTAGTCGAAAAACATTGGATGAACTTCTAGGGTCAAGCTTTATTAATTGATCTACAATAATGTTTAGCCTCAGTTTGCGTTAACCATATTAGTATTTGAATTAGGTGTGTTGGTTATATTGGTTATAAGGTCATTTTGATTTCTCTAAGGCAGTCTCATTTATATATAAGGCTATTAAGTGAATAGTCAAAAGTTGGGTTTAGTCTTGGCTACCTTAACTTAGGCATTTGATTACAATGTGACTATGTTAACGAGGATAGCAACCTCAATGAATGACATAAATTAACTTGACCTCTAGGGCTTTTAATTGTTCTTGGGAAAATCTTTTCCAATCTTAGATTTCCTGAATCTAGTTTACGATTAAGTGACCGTGGTCTAAGTTAAGGTGAAGTGGATGAATTTTGAATTGCATGAAATTTCATTATAAGTTTGTGATATCAAGTTAATCACAAGCAAGAAAAGTCTGACTAACCCTAGTATGTGATTTCTTATATAGGGTCAATCAAACTATTAGTTATGGCCTATAATATCTTGTTTCTTATTGTGGCTATGTAGGCTTGATCTCCAATTACCACGTCATTTGATGGGAATATTTACTTTTTCAAGCGCATCTGACACACGAACTATAAGCAAAGTAGAGGCTTGATATAAAACATGGTCTCTTGGTTATGGCCTATAATATCTTGTTTCTTATTGTGGCTATGTAGGCTTGATAGCCAATTACCACGTCATTTGATGGGAATATTTACTTTTTCAAACGCATCTGACACATGAACTATAAGCAGAGTAGAGGCTTGATATAAGACATGGTCTCTTGGTCGAATGTGTATGAAACTTTGGCTAAGCAAATTCATGCATTTGATGGCAACAAGTTTGATAAAATAGCGCAAACAGCACATTTTAATCTAGTCTTTTTTATACATAAAAAACATTTTTTCTTTTTTCTCATGGTTTTGAAGCGGTCTTATTGGACTAACTCATCTATATAATTAAAGAGTCTACTCTTATTTGTGTGTATGAAACTTAGGCTAAGCTAAATTCAAGCATTTGATGGCAACAAGTTTGATAAAATAGTGCTAACAACAAATTTTAATCTACCCTTTTTTATACAGAACAAACTTCCTTTCTTTTTTTCTCATGGTTTTGATGTGTCCTATTGGACTAACACATCTGTATAATAAAGAGTCTACTCTTATTTGTAAAAAGGTTGTGGACTTGTCTCAATTTTTTTAAGGTCCTTAGAATTCAAGATCTCTACATGAAGGAAAAGTCAAGATGCAAGTCACTGAGAATTATGATGCAAATGTTTGTGGAAAAAACCTTTGATGCCTCTCTATGTTTGGGGAACTCATCTCAAAGAATTTGATTATTTGTCATACCCACGGAACTTGTCTTGAAGAATTCGATAATTCTCAACTCTTAGGGAACTTGCCCAAAAGAATTCAATAACACCCCACTTCAGAAACTAGTTTCAAAAAATTTGACCTATACATGGATCTCATTTCAAAAAGCACATCAATTCGATATNACTTAATTGTTATTATTGAATCCTATGGGTTCGATTATTCATTTGAAATTGTCTTTTCTAGGTTAATTTGATATGATGATTTTTTGTTTGTTTTAACATTTTTCACTAGTTTATTTTTAGATGAAATAACCTAAATTAAGGTTTTATTATTTTTAATAATTTTCAATAATTAAACATATTTTATTTTATCTTTGGTCTAATTAAATAATTTTTTACAAGTATTAAGCAGTGTTATTAAAATTCATATAATCAGTGAAAATTAATATTGATTAATTTGAGAATGATTGAATTGTCGGAATTAGAAGTGAGTGAATGTCTCCCAATTGATTGATTATCTAAATGTAAAATGATTTAAGGTTCAAATTAGGTTATACTCAGGTTGACTATTGGTCTAAAGCTAGGATCTAGGCTGAATTCATACTATCCTAATAGGTTTGTGAAACATATTATTTTTAGTCGGAAAACATTGGATGAACTTCTAGGGTTAAGCTTTATTAATTGATCTACGATAAGGTTTAGCCTCAGTTTGCGTTAACCATATTAGTATTTGAATTAGGTGTGTTGGTTAGATTGGTTATAAGGTCATTTTGATTTCTCTAAGGCAGTCTCATTTATATTTAAGGCTATTAAGTGAATAGTCAAAAGTTGAGTTTAGTTCTGGCTACCTTAACTTAGGCATTTGATTACAATGTGACTATGTTAACGAGGATAGCAACCTCAATGAATGACATAAATTAACTTGACCTCTAGGGCTTTTAATTGTTCTTGAGAAAATCTTTTCCAATCTTAGATTTCCGGAATCTAGTTTAAGGTTAAGTGACCGTGGTCTAAGTTAAGGTGAAGTGGATGAATTTTGAATTGCATGAAATTTCATTATATGTTTGTGACATCAAGTTAACCACAAGCAAGAAAAGTTTACTAACCCTAGTATGTGATTTCTTATATAGGGTCAATCAAACTATTAGTTATGACCTATAATATCTTGTTTCTTATTGTGGCTATGTTGGCTTGATATCCAATTACCACGTCATTTGATGGGAATATTTACTTTTTCAAGCGCATCTGACACACGAACTATAAGCAAAGTAGAGGCTTGATATAAGACATGGTCTCTTGGTCGAATGTGCATGAAACTTCGGCTAAGCAAATTCAAGCATTTGATGGCAACAAGTTTGATAAAATAGCGCGAACAACACATTTTAATCTAGTCTTTTTTATACATAACAAACATTTTTTCTTTTTCCTCATGGTTTTGAAGCGGTCTTATTGGACTAACTCATCTATATAATTAAAGAGTCTACTCTTATTTGTGTGTATGAAGCTTCGGCTAAGCTAAATTCAAGCATTTGATGGCAACAAGTTTGATAAAATAGTGCTAACAACAAATTTTAATCTACCCTTTTTTATACAAAACAAACTTCCTTTCTTTTTTTCTCATGGTTTTGATGTGTCTTATTGGACTAACACATCTGTATAATAAAGAGTCTACTCTTATTTGTAAAAAAGTTGTGGACTTGTCTCAATTTTTTTAAGGTCCTTAGGATTCAAGATCTCTACATGAAGGAAAAGTCATGATGCAAGTCGCTAAGAATTATGATGCAAATGTTTGTGGAAAAAACCTTTGATGCCTCTCTATGTTTGGGGAACTCATCTCAAAGAATTTGATTATTTGTCATACCCACGGAACTTGTCTTGAAGAATTCGATAATTCTCAACTCTTAGGGAACTCGCCCAAAAGAATTCAATAACCACCAACTTGAGAAACTAGTCTAAAAATTTTGACCTATACATGGATCTCATTTCAAAAAGCACGTCAATTCGATATACGTAAGAGCTGTTAACAATGCCAAATTCTGAGTTTTTTAATTCAAGGATGCCATGCTTCGTGATTGATTGACAATGTTTATGAAATTTAGTAAAACGATAACGAAATCTCTGAAAATGAGTTTTCTCCAATATGTATCAACCCATGAAGTCTAGATGGCGTTCATTTAGGACCATATTTAACTCAGTCAAACTTATGATTTTAATGATGGAAGTCGATTCTCCATGACATACAATTAACTTCAAGGTAGTCAATTTCATTTTAACTGTAATCATTCAAGAAGATTTGACATCACATTTGCAAGGTCAGATACAAAAAACAAATAACAATGAGAAGTAAGGTTTCTGTTCTCATGAACACAGCCAAATCCAAAATTAAAATTATATACTTAAGATAGGAATTCAATTACGTAAGTTAAGTGACAAGAAATTATAAAGGCATTGTCCTTGAACATACATTATCTCTTAACAATACCTATCTTCTGATGAGGTACATTAGAAAATTTAAAATCAAACAAAAAAGAGGAGATGAATACAAAATCCAAGCTCAAGCTTGTTTTCCAGAGGACAACTCGGACAAGCAGCATTACTCTTGAACTCATCATAGGGACAAGAAAGCTGTTTTCAACATGCAATAGAAACTTAACTCTTGCAAAAGAAATCTTCTCATTAGATGATCTAATAAAGAACAAACTCTACACCTACTACCAATTGGCTCATCCTAGAAGACTCTGAAAACATCCTAAAAAAAATACAACTTTTGTGATTCGATAGGATGACTTGTGGCATGCCATTTCGAATTTTCTTTCATCTAGTTNGCCTCAAAAAATACAACTTTTGTGATTCGATAGGATGACTTGTGGCATGCCATTTCCAATTTTTTTTCACCTAGTTAAGGTGTCACCATCCATTAGCCTAAAAACTTGGATCTTAGCAACTTTCTACTCAACAGTTATCAAGCTCTCATTTGCTTGGCCGCTTTTGTTGTCTTGATCTCAATGATTACTTCTAAAGTTGATGTAGCCTTCTTCAAATGGTCAATTTTGGTAAGCAACTCCTAGAGTCTAGCCTCCCTCTTTCATTCTCACTTTTTGATCCATATTTATTTANCGTCACCATCCATTAGCCTAAAAACTTGGATCTTAGCAACTTTCTACTCAAAAGTTTTCAAGCTCTCATTTGCTTGGCCGCTTTTTTTGTCTTCTCAATGATTACTTCTAAAGTTGATGTAGCCTTCTTCAAATGCTCAATTTTGGTAAGCAACTCCTAGAGTCTAGCCTCCCTCTTTCATTCTCACTTTTTGATCCATATTTATTTACTTACTTTTTGGTAAGATCTTTCCATCTTGTCACAGATATCATAGTATCTAACATTTAGTAAAACTCTTACATGCACATTTAATAAATTCTGAGTATGAATTACCCTAACAAATTGATTGGCTATTGTTTTAAGAATTTAGAATTTAACTCGATATTTAACCAAGAATTTAACAAGAAGCTACATGCTTGATATGGGTTAATATTTAGGGAAATTTACATACATACCACATTTTTTATGTATGTATATATTTAACACTTGAACTTTCATTCTTATATTTTTAAGACTTTTGTGTCATAAACCAGGCCCAAAAAAGGCCCATTTCTCTTTTAAAATGTAGGCCATAGTACTATTTTTTATGTGATGTTAAAGATTTGAGTGTCATGCATGTAAATAAAAAAATAAAGTGTTAAATATATGAGTTCATAAAAATTGTGTCGAATTTTTGTTAATGATATATATATATATATATATTATTTTTAAAAGGGAATTGTTATTTGGTTCGGTGGGCATCAAATAACGCTTCCCCCATTTGGGATGAAACTCATGTGTGCTTTAATTGATCCGAAGATCCAGCACCACGGGATTCGAACTTCTGACTCGAGGGACTTACGCCAAAGGCCGCACCAATGAGCCGATGGATGGATGGATGGATGGATAGATAGATAGATAGGCATAGCGTAGCGTATTCAGATCAGTTGGTTGGACATCTGTTTGTCGTTGTAAGTCTCCTTTGGTCTGGGGTTCGATTCCCCCCGAGTGTAAGGTGTGGTACTCAAATTCTTAGGCGCATGAGGGATGGTTAGGTCTCGTATAATAGCCTTCAGTCATTCCTTTTATAATAATAATAATATATATATATNGCCCACCACCTTTAAGGGCTCTTTTGGGAGGTGACATCCTGCTCATGATGGAGAGAAAAGTGCATGAATAGGAATGTTTGCTATGAGCTCACTTGTTATGGATGGCCCACCTGCATGAAAGAAGATCATGAGAGGAGGGTTTGCAATGAACTCCTGTGTAGTTGGAATGAAAGTAAAGCAATTCTTGAATTATGAAGTAATGAGGTGATATGAGGTGATGAATGGGATTTAGGAACATGGTAAAAATAAATTGTTTGTTAAGATTTAATTCAAACCTTGATTAAATTCTAATTAAAAGTTGTCACCAATAGCCCATATAGTAGATGCAAGGATGGGGTTGGTTGGGTCTTGAAATTGTTATGTGTTAAATGACGTTCATTAGCTTTGTAATGTAGAAGAGCACTTGAGATCATGATTTTCACATTAAACAAAATTATACGGTGGATTATTGTTGGAGCTTCTATATTATATGTAATTACAAAAGCTATAAAAATACTTATATCAAGCACTTGTTTCTTTCATCGTACACCTTTCTTTTTCTATACAATCATTTGTCACGCCTTTACAAGTTCTAATATGGTTGCTACTCATTAGGGAGTTAAGAACATTACTCTATTTAAGGGGAAGTGCGTATATAGAGGATTGTTTTATTATAATACAAGGATGCCAACATGATGAATGAATATTAAATTTGTTGTGACATGCATCTTAAAAGAATTCAAAAGAATCAAATTGGTACGTAAATTTACTCAAATTAACTACTAAAAAATTTTAGATTGGCATATCGACTCATACGTAAAGTCTAATATGCTAGATGAGTTTGTATGGAATGTGTAAATTAAACCTCAAATATTCCCAATTAGGCTAAACCCACATGGTTATTGCAGACTAGCTTTTCTAGGCCAGGCATACATCATTTTTCATAAAGTGAAATTTAAAAGATCATTGAATTTTATGATGATTAAAAGGACTCATGTCAGGATTTTTTCGAAAAATTTTACGCTGGTTGTCGACTACATAACACAACCCTCTAACTTTCACATCCAGGCTTCTGACCGGCAATGACAGTGTTAGACCTAGGAAGACATGGGTTTATTGTATAAAAAATAATCTTAATTTATTAGAACTAAATGAAGGTATGACACTAAATAGGACGCAATGGAGAAAAATGATTCATGTAGCCGACACCACGTAGTGGGGATTAAGGCTTTTTTGTTGTTGTTGTTGTATTGAATTTCTTGAACAAGCATTGCTCTGGAGGATTATGAACTCCCAATGTGTGCTTGTAATTGTGTATTCAATTATGAGATATTTGGCCTTCTCAAGGCTATCCAAAATGTTATAGGAGTGGATGTCTCTTTATGTAAATTACTCTTCCAATTATAGGATTTATTCTATGTAAAAATGGTGGGATATTGTCACCCTTTTATAGTGACCTCTATAAATAAGCATCAAATTTTTCTTATAAATATTCCCATAAATCCAAACATTACAATGTTGAATATGCCATTAATTCCCTTATGAGATCATGATCTATGAAATGCTATTTTTATATGGAACACACCATTAACTTCTTAGTTTGGCCTGTATTCAAGTTCCATCCATGCTATAGCCCAAGTCAATATCATATGATATCAATTTAATAATGAAAGAGTGAAATTTCTACTATCTATTATTGATAATTAGAAAGATTATTTTGAATAAAGATTTGAATGCCCTTTATAAAAATTATAAATTGTCCCTTATTCAGTTCATATAAGCAATCTGGTTCTTCTAAAAAAATCTTAAGTGCAGCCTTTGACAGTAAGACCTATGTTATGACCCTAACGCATAGTCTTTGATATGCCCACATTTTAGCAGGGTTTTTGATGCATCAAAGCCTATTTCCTAGCTCTAGGATGCAACAATACCTACCTGCAATCCTCATGGACGTATGTTGCAACCATTGTTGCTATAAGACATATAGTCATACGCTACATCAACCTAGTCATATGCGCTATAGCTACACTTGCATCGACGCCATGCTTCATAGAAAGGCCTACACTACAACCCCCCACACAATGGAACTAATTTATAATTTTGTGCCATAATAAAACATTCATCAAACCTTCAAATTCAAAACCCGTGTCAGAACTTTTGCCCATAAGATTTACTCCATTTTCATCTTTGATGACATCACCTTAAGTTCCTTCATTGCATGCCTTTCACACTTTTTTATAATTGCTCATGACACTCACGCAAGCGAGTAATGTTTTTGGCTATATTAACTTTGAAAGCACTATTCTATTTAAGAAGAAGACATGTTTGAGATAGATTTTTTTATCATGATGCAACCATGCTAGGATGTAAGGATGACACACACAACGTAATATACTTGTAAGTTGAATTATATGAGTAACCTCTTATTAGTTTTTTTGTGGCATTGGGATTATACAATTGCTTGTATGATTCCACACAAAGTTAATAAAATTTATTTGTATTAGCCAAATTAAGTCAAAGCAAGCTTAAATTTGCATTAGAACTCAAGTATGAGGTCAGATATATTACAATTAGTTCAAAGACACCTAGATTATGCAAATTAGAGTGCAAACAACAAAAAATTGGTCGAACTGCTCGATGTATGGTACATCAGCCTTATCCAAACAATCTATAGAAGTTGCATGTTAAGGAATGAGACTTCCATTGTAGAAAGTAATAATAAGAACCACCAACTCATCTCCTTCGCTATGATTGTGATCAACATTGAGATTAAATGCTCTTCTTAGAGTGAGTTTATTCATATAAAAATGTTTAGACTTATCACTATTTTTGCACATTGTGATTAAGAGGCCGTGAACATTTTTTAAATTATTCTCTAAAATTCAACCATTGTAATTTTGATCTAATGAACTCCTTAGCTAGGTTGGTTGGTTCGCTTATAATGGGTGTTCGATGTTTGACCTAAAAATAGGCAAATAAATCTAATCAGTCATAATTATTAATACAATTAGGTCCTTTATATTTAATTTAAACTTGTTTAAGTAGCATTGAAGGTTAGGTGTTCTTCATGAAAGTTTGAGTGGATCGAAACTAATTATCGAGTCAAGTTTAACCTATTTATCCGTTCCCACCAATATGACTTCGACGCAAGATTCCAAGCAACCCTCGAAAGGTGATTTCTTTATGCTAATCTTTGAATTCTTTTGTTGTAAGCAAATTCAATAGTGTTTTTTATCAACTTTAATCTTCACGTATTTGATATTATATACTCAGGACATCTCCATCATCATTTTGCTTAGTACATACGTATAACCATTTGTTTGTGAGTGGAATTGTGTGCTTCTCTTCAATTGTCATCCATAAGAGATGATTTATATAGATATTCTTATTTGCTTCTAAATATTTTTAATAATAGTTTTATATCTTGTTCTCTTTTGATGCTTTCTTGAAATGAATTAAGCTGTTCACTTGATAAATTCATTAATTTTAAAAAAAATAGATGATGAAAAACTCTTTTGGCTTTAGATAACCCTTCAAAAAGACTATGGAAATCCTTTAACAAGGCCTTAGCATTGGAAGTGGCAATGTGTATGCCCTTATATTTTTTGCTGATACAACTTTTATGTGTTGCATTGTAGCATTGAGAATTCTTGACTCCTTGATGAACCTTTTACTCAAAGTGCATTTTATGCAGTATATTTGCCTTTCTGAGCAAGTAATTCCTTTCAGTATTCATCTAAATCTAGAGAACTATATATTTTAGTCTTGAGTTAGTATGTTTGGTCATGAAATTTTATTTTGAAAAAATAAAACATTTAGAATTAATTAATTTTATGAGATGTTAAGGTTGGTTTATAAGTCAAATATTTGAAAAAAAAAATAATGCCAAAAGTATTTAAAAAGATTAAATTTAAGAGATATTTTATGCATACTTTTAAGAAGGATTAGTGTGAACAATTGAACGAGAATTCTCAATTCTCATCTTTACAAACTTAACAAGATATAAATAAACTTTAATTTAAAAGACAAAAAAAAGTATTACATGATATTGATAGTAGATTAAGAAATTATTCAATTATTGAACTTCATAAACAGAGCAAGTGAAAGGAATGAATTAAAGATAAAAGTAAATCAAGTCATAATTCAAAATACAAAAAAGTTAAAAATAGATGCAAATCAAACATTCACTCATCATTATCATTATATTCATATTCCCTTTCTGCAATTCTTTATCCATTCATATCTTATTTATCTGAATCTATGAAAGAACCTTCAGATTCATGTTCTTCTTCATCTAATCAACAATCTCATAATTTGATGGTTTTGCCTCAGTAATCTGAGTTTTATATTTAAAAGTTCTTTAAAGCAATTTACCAACATAACTGGAGCATAGCCAAGTTGTATCATAATTAAGCAATTTATTTGCTGAAAGACACTTCATTTATACTCATATCCATAAACAGCTCTCTTTATCACATACTTGTTTAAATGAGTGGTTGAGAGTACATATAGTCTCAAACATTGTATAATTATTATAATGTAATATTTAACTTTTCTGAAAGTCTCTTTTGAAGGAGTTGGTACAGAGTTTTCTCCACTTAGGAAATTCAAGTTCCACACATTTGAATCACTAATTTCTAACATAGTTGCACTAAAGCTTAATTTCACAACCAAAAAAAATAAATAAATAAAGGAATTTTAATTCTTTGATTGTGTTTTTTTTAATATTTTTATTTTAAAAATTTTTTTTTTCTTTCCTCATTTTTGTTTGTTGTTTTTTTCAGATTTTGAAAAACACAACCGTGAATAGAAAGGGGTCAACCAGTTCTTCGATTGGAGAAAGCCTTTCATGATCGATGGGAAAGTTTGTGGGCAGAAGCCAACATTTAATTTAATTTTTTTTTTTTTAAATTGCTCTCGTGTTTCGCTTAGATCACAAACTTCATGTTTTTTTTTATGTGTATGTAATTAGAAGCAATAAAGATGCTTACAAGAATATTATGCTTTTGCACGTCTATATGGAGAAATGTTGGAGATAGATATTAAAAATGGTTATCAAGTTCATTTAACTAAAATTTAACTAATTTGTAGATTGATTAACTCTAGTTTATAACGGTTAGCTTTAAATTGATGAATAATACTGTGCATTTGTCGAGTTAGCATACATTTTGAAAAAAAAAATGCAAAGTGAAATGATAATTGAAGGACTTGAGTGTTATTTGCTTGAAGGACTTGAGTGTTCGGATGGGGCAGATAATTGAAGGGCTTAGAGAAATGAAGAGAACAGAGAATGAAGAATATAGCAAGAAAGAAAATCAAGAGAAACTAAACTCGAAATCCCTGTGAAAAGTGTATCATCTATATAGTCTAAGATATATACAGATTTATTAGTTGAAATCCGTTATTTGTTGGATGGGTTAAGAATGTTGAATACTATTGTCTCGTCTCGGTGCATGTTTTAATCCATAAATGGCTTTTTAAAGGGGCATAAATAATTTGAGTTTTGAGCATCCTTAGGTTGAGTAATGTAGAGTGTCATTAACACTACCATGAAGAAACAGATTGGATGCATCCAATTGAAGGACTAGCCACTTGTGATTGAAGGGAAAGGTTAAGAGAATTCGTATGGTAGGTAGTTTGGCTACCATACTGAATATTTCTTCGTAATTAATTCCTTTTTCTTGATTAAAGCCTAGTGTTACAAGCCTTGCTTTTTAATCTAGCTATTGAGCTAAGGGAGTTGAGGTTGTTCAGCAGTTGGGGTGAGTAGCTGTTGGGGAGTGTTGTTTGAGGGATTTGTTTTAGCTGACTAGTGAAGAGAATAAGGGAAATAATTCTCATTGAAAGTTGCACATCATGAGATGATTATTTTGTCTATTTGAGGGTTATAGCAGCAGTATACTTCATGAGAAGTGTGGTTACCGGAGAATATATAGGGTGGGGCAAATGATGGCAGCTTGTGTGGTGAAAGGGGTCTTTATCAAGGGAAGTAGAAGCATCCAAATATGAGTAAGTGGTTGTATATGAGTGTATATTATATAGAAACTCATATGCGATTTCATATGTAATGTTCTGTGGGCATTCGATTGATGAGATAGACAGGTGTGAGAAATGCATCAGCCTAAAAAAGATGGGGGAGATGAGCTGCAAGCAAGAGAGTTCTGTTTGTTTCAATAAGGTGTCATTGTTTATGTTCGGCAACCCATTTTGTTGTGCATGGACAACTAATTTAATGAAGAATTCTATTAGATGAGAGATATTTTTGAAGGGAATTTAAAGTGTATTCTGCAGAACCACCACCCTTCCACCTTCATTAGAGCGAGGTATTTTGATGTTAAAGTTGAATTGATTTTGAGCCATTTTATGAAATTATATGAATTTAGAGGTTGTATTTGAAAAGACCAACACTAGGAGGAATGATAATCTATATATAACAAAATAGTATTTGTATCCTTTTAGAGTAGTGATAGTAGTGCCTCAATACATTATAGGAAACAATAGTAAAGAGTTCTTTAAACCTAGAGAGAGATTTGGAAAAATGTTATTTGTAACTCTTAAAAGAGTTGCATTTATTACTAGGAGATTTGTTCTTAAAGATAGCAGTTGCAACTTCATTAGATGGAGATTTGTGACTGTGAATGTTGGAGAGAGCATTTTGACTAGGTCCCTCAATAATGATTTTATTTATATTTATAACCTTAATAACAAAACTAACCTCATTAAAAAATATGCCGCGCTTATTTTGAGTAGTAAATTGATGAATTGAAATGAGGTTGTGTGATAGTTTAGAAGCATGAAAAAGACGAGGAAGAATCGCTTAGGTTGGAGAGTAGCAGTGGTCCCTATGTAGTGTGTGGATGTGGATTATTGAATCATATTCCACTAACACTTGTTAATCACCTTGATAAGAAAATCAATTCAACTTAAGAAAAAAAATAGAAGTTATTTGAGTACATTAGTATATTCTAAATCATATTCCACCCTTCCTTTCCCCCTCCTTTCTCTTCCTTTCTCCTTCTTATTTTGGACTTGCATTTTCTTCTTCCTACGCATCATTTTATAGAATAAAGTGATCTCTAAGTTCCCGACTGTTCGATTCCTCTCCCTCCTTTAATTGCCCAACTCCTCACTTCTCCTTTCTGTTCATTTCCTCTCCTTCTCTCTTCTCCTCCTCTTCTTCAGTTCTTCGTTTCTTCATTTCATCTCCCCCAAATTTAAACAGGCCCACAATACTATTCTAAAGCAAATAGCTTTTATATACTAATTTTTGCCAAGCAAATGCATGTTTGCTTTATCAATTGCACCATCCTAAAACGTTCTAACCTTAATGTAGAAGGTTTAGTTCGATTTGATGCTACTCAAATAATATTATTTTGAATATTAGATTATATTTATGTAATAGGTTTATACATTTAATGCAATATGTTTAATTTAATGACTTAAATTATAAAATGATATTAAATATATTAATTTTTAATTTTTAATTTTTAATTTTACACTCAAAATTAAATTTAAATAAATTAAATAATTTAAAAGAATTCATTATGGCAGTAATTATGGTATAACTTCAGTAATTTCTTCAGAATATTGTAAAATATATGCTAAGAAAAGATGTTCTAATTAATTACTAAAATAACATAAATAAATGAATGGGTTGTCGGATGTAACATAGGAGTAGGTGCCAATACCTCGCTAACAAATAATGTTAGAAAATTAAAAAAAAAACATAAATTGAGAATTTCTATGATTTTATTAGAATACAAGATACTAATAGATTAATTGTATTGATAAGGCTCACCTCTTTGACTCTCTATTTATAGGTTCCAAGTCAAGGCTCAATACTACAAAAAAGGTTGCATTTAAATTAAAAAAGCAACATTACATAGTAGAACTTAACAAATGCCCGTTGCAAGTTCAATAAATTGGCCAGCATTTAATTTTTTTAATAACATAATGTACTAGATACATACATACATACATACATAGAAGCACGAATTTTGATATAATCCGACAATCCAAGAAATAATGACACATCAAAGCTAGACCCGCCGGAAAGCAACCCAGGGACCCAAGAAAACCGACCGGCTCGCACTCGCCAGAGTTCATTCGAACCAACCGAACAATACCTGCACAGTGACTTCCTCTACTTAATGGAACAAGTATACTCAACTGGCAAGAATCCTCCTGACAAAAATTGAAGAATGACGATCAACCCGACTCATCCTTCGGACTAATATTCTGGTCCTCGTCGACAATATTCAAAAACCCAATCAGCCGCCAAGATGCAAATGACTAACCAACCGATGGTCCCCCATCTAGAAGGTCAATCGATAGCACTGATCAATTCACCTCTTCAACCCGAGGCATCCGAACTAGAGAACGTCGAGACCCTGGACCTACAGTGGTACAAGTACTAGAATAACATGTCCAACCCCCCTTTAATTGGGGTTATAAATGCAATTCCCTTCATTGCTTTCCATCTCCTATAAATAGAGGGGGTTTTTCGTGTAAAATGACTTTTTTTGTCTCTCCCTTCTCTCATGTNTGAAACCCTGGACCTACAGTGGTATAATTACTAGAATAACATGTCCAACCCCCCTTTCAGTGGGGTTATAAATGCAATTCCCTTCATTTCTTTCCATCTCCTATAAATAGAGGGGGTTTTTCGTGTAAAATGACTTTTTTTGTCTCTCCCTTCTCTCATGTATCTTATTAAAAGAAGGGACTTTAGGCTTTTCGCCTTGTCCATGTATTAAAAATATTTGATTATATAAAAAGGGTCATAAGAGCCTAGGAATATTCCATTTTGCCCCAGAGGGGCGAGTCTGTGTGCACTCCTCTCTCTCTCTCTCTCTCTCTCTCTCTCTCTCTCTCTCTCTCTCTCTCTCTCTCTCTCTCTATACATTTCTCTTGGTTCAAATGCTCAAATCCCTTGGGTGTGCCTCCCGAACAAATTCAAATTCAACATGCTGAAAGATGCGATGAGCGTGGAGCATACGACCAACATAAAAAAGAGCAACACAAGTAGGAGAAACCCACTACAGGACACTCCTAACACGGAATACATTAAGGATCTTACNCAATCCCTTGGGTGTGCCTCCAGAACAAATTCAAATTCAACGTGCTGAAAGATGCGATGAGCGTGGAGCATACGACTAACAAAAAAAAGAGCAACACAAGTAGGAGAAACCCACTACAGGACACTCCTAACACGGAATACATTAAGGATCTTACACAACAGCAAGTCCAGGAGCTGAAAAATCACATTTACGCTGTCTTTCGAGAGGCTTTGGCTCGGAGGCGAGAACCACATCGAAACATACAACCGGCTCAGTTGGTAAACCCCCCTGCAAAAACCCAACCAATGACATCTCGACAATGCTCAGCATACGGGTGTCAAAAAAGGCATAGAACCAAGCGCGAAAAGTGTTATCAACCCCAACTTGTTGAAGGTTGACCGAAGGAGCCTGAGCCGAGGCACAACCCGCTCCACATGACACTAACAGAGGAATTAGATGCAATGCCTCAACCGACACCTGGCATCGCCATGAAAAGGCATTATCATTTCAAAAATTCTATATTTGTTCTGCTATAAAAATTACATAACTTTGTATAACATGTTCCTAGGTTAAATCGAGACACGGGGAACTCAAAGAGTTCATGTGCTTCAGCAAATAACCAACACTCGGGAAACTTGAATCCAAGTAGCCAAACTGACAACAATGCCAAAGACATTTGGTCGGCAAAATAAATAAATAACGACCCACAAGGCACATGCATTGTAAACTTTGGTCTCCAAACTTGAATCAAATAAAGCTCTGGAGGCGGTTTTCTGCCCAATAGCGATAAGCTCCACGAAGGATACGGTGAAAATCACACCAAAAGTGAGTCTAAGCGGTTACCCCCGCAAAAGCAGCGACAATATTCACTTAATAAACCTAGCACAAGGGCTAACCCGTCCAAGAATGAAATCCGACCAAGCAATTCAGATCTGAAAAGTGTAAGATACGAGTTGGGCATCAATAGCAAAAACCAATGGCCCAAAAAGTTGTTCGATCGGTAAATTTATAAAAAATCAGACATACACGCAAGAAACCTGATCAGTATAACTTTGAAGCTTGACTGGCAGCGAAAACTAACGCTTGACTGGCAAGCCACATAAGACTAAAAAATCCAAGCATCAAAAAGCCCAAAGCTCTAAACTCGATATGGATAAAGCTCTGGAGGTGGTTTCCTTCCCAATAGCAATAAGCTTCGCGAAAGATACGACAAAAATCACCTCAGCAGTGAGTCTCAATGATTACCCCTGCGAAAGCAATAACAAGACCTGCTTAGGAACTAGCAAATCATATGGCCCAATTGAGGTGACAATCCAACCAAGCAAATGAGACACAGACGATATAAGACTTGTCTTGAATGGTTAACAGAAATCAAAATCAATAGACAAAACTACTCAAAACCAATTCTTTTACCACGCATGCCATCGCCAACAATCAAGAAATAAAGTAAAATGTGGTAAAGGTAAGCGATAGACATAAAGAAAAAGTTTCCAATATCAAAAATTTATACAAGTGTTTCTACATAACTACACAATTTGATCGGCTATAGCCAAGCAAAACAAAATTTTCTTCCTAATGTACAGGTGAAAAATAAAAGAGAGATCTAAGAAGTAATTGATCTGACGTAGCTGCCACCTCCTTCTCAGGTCGCTCCTGCAAATTTGTCATTGTCTTCCTCATGGAATGAAAGATGGGTGGACAACAACCCCATGTCAACCTACTTGGGTCAACCAAGCCATCCTTGATGAAGTGATCGACATGAAAATTGATGCCCGTCTGAAGTTGTTGAAAGAGCCCCTTGAAATGCTCATTGGCAGGCACCATCTTCGTCATTGCCGCTTTAAGCTCAGCATTTTTTTTCCAAGGCAGCGACAATTTCCTCATATTTACTTGTCTCACTCATCCAGCTCTCGATGGAGAACTTCAGCCTTTTCTCCATCAAGATGGCTCTTTGCTCTGGTTCGCTCTTCCGGGTGACAACCTCGACCATCCTTCGCTCAGTAGTCACCTTCTTGTCCTCCATTCGGCGGAAAGCCTTAGCCTAATAGTGAGTGGATGACCATGCCATCAAGTGGAACCAGTCACTATGTTGATTGAAATCCATGTGACCTATACCTCTTAGCATCTGCTTGAAGGAATCAAAACGAACAACCATCCGCCAAGATACAAGGATAGTTCATTGCTGCGAGCACCTTCATGTACCAATCCATCTCGATATCTACCATGGTGAAATGCCAGTTGGAGCTCGACCAAATGTTGGTATCCTCATCGATGGAAGGAATCCATCTCAGAGGAGAACTTTCGTTGGATTGAGGAGGAGGTGGGGAGACATCCTCGGCAGGAGCCTTTTCCTCCATGTGCGGAGTGTCTTCCACCTGGTGATCAAACTGCTCGTCATCAGCTTTAGTGTCAGAATTTGATAGAAAAATAGATGATGCTTACTGAGCTGATGTCTATGAAGGAAACACTATGTGACACGGCCACCTTAACCCTGGTCGGAGAAGCCATATCTGCTTCCTCTCCGCTCATCTAGAAGAAGCTCAATCTTAGAAGAATCCATCCAATCAACTCCTGAAGTCCTAGCACTTGACAAGAAAACCCTCTGTTTGGTTCACAAGAACTCTCTAAAATATGCAAAAATGATTAAGAAATCCTCAAAGTCAAAAAGAACCAAGCCTCGTATCTTTTTTATCGGACCTCACCCGAAGTAGTAATTGCTTCCAGGTGGATGGCCTACACCCCCAGCTTCTTTCAAGCCACTTTTGTCACAGTATTCTCCTTTCGCTTCGCCTCCTGGGCATCGTAGGCTTCCCACAGCTCATCGGTCATGACCCCAAACTCCTCCAACCATAGAACCATGTTCAAGATGTCGGAGTCCAGGTACTGATGCACCGACAGCTCTTGTTTCTCAAACATACCCTCGTACTCTCTTAGAGGTCTCAAAAGGGCCTTAATCTTTTTAGGGGCGCTCACAATTGGTCAGACTCCTATCCCCTCAGCCTCATTGGCATGAACCAACCAGAAACTTCAATTTCCAACCCTTGATTTTATTCTCAAGCCTCACAAGTTGAAGTTTGGGGCCCACCGAGAAAACTGCATGGCCGTCCCGGACAACTTTGAAGTTGCAGAAATAAGACAAGAAATCAGTCAGCCATGGGATAGCCAGCAACTGGAGAAAGACGATGAATGTCATGATAACAACAACTGAGTTCGACATCACTTAGGCAGGAATGACGTTGTAGCGTGTGAGGATAGCTCGAAGCTCTCAGCATAAAGACAACATCAATCTACACTTAAATTAGTCCCTGTAGAAGACCAAGTCCTTGTCATAAATATCAGTCGCCCCATCTCTACTTTTGGCCGCTCTCAAATCTACTGACTACCCATAAACACATGACTCTTGAAGGTATTTCACCTGGTGCGTCGTCAGAATCGAAACTTCCTCAAACGAAATGGTGTCAAAGAGCTCTTGTGAATATTTGGGAGCCATGAAAATGAGAGGAAAAAAGAAACAATTGAAAGAAGAAATCGACAGAGTGAACTCAAGAAAAACAGAACATCCACACGAGAACTTCCTGAACGCAGGGCAAAGACGTCATTACCGCCTGAAACTACAAAAAGGGAGTCAAATCAAACATACAAATAGAAATAAAAAAATTTAAACTTTTATTTCATAAATAAAAAATATTTTACATTCGCCACTCGGCTGCTATTCACAAAAATATTTTACAAAATTATCAGCAATCGTTTTAAGCGAGACAAACCTTTACTGAAGCTGTCACTTGTACAAAATTTCGCCCCCGTTGTCTACACCTATCTACTCTATCTATTTACACCTTTACTGAAGCCGAAGATGCTTCTTGGATGGCCAACAACTCCGCTCGAAGAACTGCAACCTCTTCGCAGAGGGCGACCTCCCAAACACAGATGGCGGCCACCTCTTCCTCCAGCTTTTCCAACATATTAACTTGCTCAACCAGCAGGTGCATCTCCCCAACCTAAGGAAATTTGGCCGCCTAGATGAGTGAATCTTCTATCTCACACGTCGGCGCTTTTTTGAGTTGGAATATTATGGCCTTCCAGCAACCTTCGTTGGGACCTCCCCTAAGGGACTCGAACGACTACTCCCAGCATCAGCTTGGCAAGGAGCACGCTTGGCAGACCCTAAGTACCTAATCAACAATAACCTCCCCCAAAGGGAAGCCGACATGCGCTACTCCGGTGATTGGGTCGTCTACATCAAAAAATAATATAAAATAAGATTCAGAAAAAGAAAATTCACCCAACAAACTCTTCATACCCATGATTTGTTCCCACCCCAAAGTGGTGAAAGAGAACCCTTCCTCACCAATCTTTTGTCTCGCGGCTGGAGAAGGAAGGTCGGAGACACCGGCGCACTCGACGTTGAGGCATCAACAACCTCTCGCATGGTTCCCCCAGCAGCAACTTTTGGAGCCCCTGGCGACACCAAAGCACAAGCAGCTTCTTGCTCTGCTACCCCAGATGGTGGTGATGGAGTCTAAGCAGGAGTAGACGGACCGACTCATCATTCATTTGAGCGGCAACTCTCTTCCACACAAGACGCTTCTCTCAAACGACGTTTCTTCTCATGGACCACCTCTCTAGGGAGGTTTTTCTCAGCCTGCACCTCATCGGGTGACCAAAGAGCGAGTTTGACTATCCCACCTGATCCTCCAGATCGGATCTCTTCCGCTTCTTCGCCAACACTTTCTGCCTCCACCTTCCGGGTGGGATTTACTCTCCCGCGTCATATCCCTGAAAGCCTTTCGATAGGTTGTTTTGGTGTGCTTGTCAGCCTTGGAGGACAACTCATTCACTATGTTGATGATCAAAGTTCATAAAGATCAAGCAAAGAAAATCAGAGGAAGAATGCGCCCCTTACTACATATTTATAGGAATCACAGGCACAAAATTCAAGGATAGTTCAATTATTGCATTATTAATTAATCAAAAACATTGCTTAATTTTTGCATTAATTCTCTTATTCTTATCACAATTTTCCCTTTCAAAAAGTACATAAAAAAGGTGTCAACACAAATCTTGAGGCAATCTAACATCCCAAGAAAGAATGGCAAAGCTGGACCCATCAGAAAGCAACCTAAGAACCCAAGAAAACAGATTGGCTCATGCTAGCCAAAGTTCATTCAAGGCGACCCAATGATACATGTATAGATGACATCCTATGTTTTGAGAGTACGAGTCTACTTAGCCGACAAGAATCCTTCCGGCGAGAATTGAAGGCTAAAGAACGACCCGAATCATCCTCCCAGCTAATATCAGACGTCGGATCAATCTCACCTATTGTCTTCAGAAATCCAATCAATCGCTTAGAGTCGAAGTATCGACCAACCGATGGTCCCCCATCCAAAAGGCCGACCAGCAGCATAGATCGATTCAGCTCTTCAATCCCAGTCAACCAAGCCAGAGAATGTCGAAACCCTAAGCCCACAAGGATATAACCACTAGAATAACTTGCCCAACTCCCCTTTAAGCAGGTTTAATGATATAATTTCCCGTCACTGCTTTCCTTCTACTATAAATAGATTGGTATTTCTTGTAATAGAATTTTTGTTGGCCTCTCTCTTCTTTCATATATCTTCTTACAAGAAAGGACTTTAGGCTTTTCTTCCTCTTTGTGTATCAAAAATATCGATTATATGAAAAGGGTCATAAGAGCCGGGAATACCCCATTTTGCCCCAAAGCAGCAAGTCATTGTGCACTCCCTCCCTCCCTTTCTCTTGGTTCAAACACTCAAATCCTTTGGATGTGCCTCCCGGAAAAATTTTGATTCAACACAATTAATTCATGATGAAGTAGAAGTATGAAACTAGTTCGAGTAAAGTCATTGTGACTTCACTTAGAATTGAAGAATTTATTGAAGTTTATAACTGTGCCATTAGTTGGCAAATAGCTTGTTTTGTGTGAATTATTTTGGTGATTTTAATGCTTATAACTAACCTTTAGGCCAACTATGCTAGTTGAACGGAAAATATAAACAGATATTACAAAAGTTAGTTATTGCGACACTCTATAGCAATTAAACCATTTTTTTTTAAGGCCCTTCAGTTATTTCCTAGAGAATGGAAAACAATTTGAATGGTCCTATATGATAATATCTTAAAATAGGAAAAGAAAAGGATGCAAAAGAACCGCCATTGATATCTTAAACACCAAAAAACAATTGCTAAGCAATTTAGCTTCATAGGTCACAAACCTTGATCATAGACACCTGGCTTTGGGCATCCTACTGGAAGAGGCAAATCCAGATTCTCAACTCTCCTGAATGTCCTCGGAACAATCTTATCCACATATATAGTCCCTTCTAGATGATCAAACTCATGCTGTAATATGCGTGCCATCCATCCGGATGAAGCAATTTTAATAGGTTGGCCAAAACGACTATGACCCGTGACCTCGACCTGTAGATGCCGCTCAACCATTGCTCGATATCCATCGACGCTGCAAGAAAAATGGCTTAAGACGTAATTTTTTATTTTTATTTTGTTTTATCTGTCATTTTGTTTTAAATTTAAACATTTTTAGGTGAGAATATTATTTTTAAAAACACTTAAAATATCTTTTAAACGTTTTGAGTATTTTTAAAAATAGATTGATTGTTTTTAAAATTTAAAAGTAAAAGTATGTAAAACTTATATCAAACAAACATATTTTTAAAAATTAAAAGGAAAATAATAAATAAAAACAGGAAACAAAAGTGCCATCAAAATGGGACTCAAATATTTGGTAGTCGCAACACTACTAATGGCTCTTTCCAAGATGCTCCCAATGGCTACATAGCCCATGGAGCACAAATCATCTCCCAATTGATGCAAACACAAAGTCTATAAACACTTTTTCATACCTCAAACACCCTTCAAAGAACAAAGCAGTCTTGCTTCCCTTCTTCTCAAGTTTTGGATTAACTATTACCTGCCTCGGAATAAAAAGAATAGTTAAGGAATAAATGCCCGAAGAGAGAAGGAATCTGCTTCAAATCAACTTTTAAAAGTGAGTACCAGCAGATCAAAAGGTCGACGTTCTTGTGCATCAGTTTCATTCTTAGGAGCATAACTAATGTATTCTTTTGTGTCTTCAAGAACAATAATCTGCCATGCAAATTGCAAGAAAATAATCACATGACTAGTAGACTTTAAATTAAAGTGGAAGCAAAAATGTTTGATAGCATGACGAGTAAACAGGACAACGGACAAAAAATACAATCAGTAGTTGTCACCCCAAAAAAAAAATCCAACCTTTAGTGGTAAGGGATAAAAATGTAAACCACGTAGCGTAGGGTTCATTTGGGATTTTCTTTTTATTTACATACTGATTTAAAATAAAACATGTATGGCAAGTTAAACTAAAATATTTTGCTTTTATTTAAGATGGCGGCGTGCCGATGGCCAGTGGAGGTGGTGGTCACCGGAAGCGGCAAGCGGTGATCGGTGGCTGCCAACTGAAGATGGCGGGTGACAACAGGCAATGCCAGACAAAGATGGAGATAGACTGCAAGCAGGGGCTAAAAGTAGGGTGACTATTTTTAAAAACCTTCAAAACACCTAAAAATTGTTTTGAGTATTTTTAAAAATAAGCAGATTTGTTTCCAAAAAAAAAACACCAAATAAATATATTTTTAAAAAGTGAAGAGAGAACAAAAACAAACATAATCTCAAACAAGCCCTTAGTGAGACAATGAATTTAAAAGTCTAACTCTAGCAATTATTTCAAATTTACAATACCCCCAAAAAGAGCTTAGCTGTACTACTTGGAAGATGTTATAATGACTCATGTCATCCATTCATAGATAATCAAGATTAATTTTCTTAGCGTATTTGCAATTTAGATTAATTAGAAATTGGTAATTTTTTTAAGTTATTAATTTCATCAGAATTATCATATGATGAGCTCATAGGAATGGTTTGACATTCAATTGTCAGTCTATTTTGATAAATAACCAATTATCATGAGATAGAATGAAAATATAACTGCAGCCCATATCTTGACTTCCTACTTTTCTTTTATGCTTCGAAAAATTAGCACAAAGGACTTTGAAGATCTATTTAGATGTTTTGAGGAACAACTTGAGAATTTGCTGTTTGTTCTCCTTTTCTTTCTTATCTTTCCATTTCATATTCAATCAATAATTCTATTGCCTACACTACATCAATTCAATGTCATAACAAAGATCCTGTCATTTTTGCCCTATATTAAAGAAACTTCTTAAGTTCTAGAGAAAATTAGTTTACAAATTATTTCCTTCCTGCATTTTTTTCCTCCACTCGAGCCCTCCTTGCAAAAATCCTTTCCAACGAGGTAAAACTTGGGAAATGCTCAAATTTGATGTGCATTATTCTCTATTATGAATTTAAAAAAAAAAACATTATTTCCTATACTTCAATCGCTCCTCAACTTATAATTGTCCCCATCTCGTTAACTGTACTAAATAAATTCATAGATCTGAATTTAAACTTAAAATTTAGATTTAATTCAAATCTTCAAACTATTTTGCCGAAATTCCACTGCGAAATTAGTTAGCCCAACCCAATTCAATCCTACTCCATTTGATTCTCCTCCTAACCAAGCTTTATCAACAACCATAAATTGATGTTCTAAATAATCTAAGAAATGATCCGCAGAAGCAAAGCAAAGTAAATCCTTTCTCTCTCCCTTCAGCAATAGAAGGATTCTCTTATAAAATAAATAAAC
Source organism: Phalaenopsis hybrid cultivar (assembly GCA_002079205.1). Classification (NCBI taxonomy): domain Eukaryota; kingdom Viridiplantae; phylum Streptophyta; class Magnoliopsida; order Asparagales; family Orchidaceae; genus Phalaenopsis; species Phalaenopsis hybrid cultivar. The sequence goes on from JXCR01042846.1 coordinate 203,920, forward strand.
ACCAAAAAAAAACACAAAAGAGATATTTTTTATGTCAAATTTGCTAATATTTCTCAGTAGATTGCCTACAATTCGGCCTACAGGTACTGCATTAAGATTTGAATTCCATAGTTTTGATTGGGTAAAGTAGCATTGCTATTGTATGTTAAGAAGTTTTCTATTATTAATAGGTAAGCTGAAAGTCAACCCAATGTTTAGAAAGATGAAATCAGAAAATGGAGTATTTCGCCTAAGCAAAGCAAGGCTTAAGCGTTGAAATATAAAAATTAAAAACTCATAAAACAACAACAACAACAACAAAGCCTTAATCCCACTACGTGGGGTCGGCTATATGAATCTTTTTTCTCCATTGCGTCCTATTTAGTGTCTTATTTTCATTTAGTTCTGGTAAATTAAGATCATTTTTAATACAATAANTTATTTTCATTTAGTTCTGGTAAATTAAGATCATTTTTAATACAATAAGCCCAAGTCTTCCTATGTTCTACCCTACCTTTCTTAACACAAGTCGAATCTAAAACATCTACTCTCCTAATCGGATCATCAGATGGTCGTCTTTCTTAACATAAGTTGAATCTAAAACATCTACTCTCCTAATCGGATCATCAGATGGTCGAAGTTTAATGTGACCAAACCATCGAAGACGACATTCTCTAATTTTGTCCGTCACAGGAGCTACACCAACCCTATCACGAATATATTCATTTCGCACCTCTAAGTGTACCACTCATCCACCTAATCATTCTTATCTCAGCAACACTTAACTTATTATTATGTTTCTCTTTTAAAGGCCAACATTCAGCGCCATAGAGCATTGCAGGTCTCACCACTGTCTTATAAACGTTTTTAAAGGCCAACATTCAGCGCCATAGAGCATTACAGGGTCTCACCACCGTCTTATAAAATTTTCCACTCATCCACCTAATTATTCTCATCTCGGCAACACTTAACTTATTATTATGCTTCTCTTTGAAGGCCAACATTCAGCGCCATAGAGCATTGCAGGTCTCACCGCCGTCTTATAAAATTTTCCTTCAGCATTCAGCGCCATAGAGCATTGCAGGTCTCACCACCATCTTATAAAATTTTCCTTTCAGGCAGCGCCATAGAGCATTGCAGGTCTCACCACCGTCTTATAAAATTTTCCTTTCAGTCTTAGGCAGTACTGCCATAGAGCATTGCAGGTCTCACCACAGTCTTATAAAATTTTCCTTTCAGTCTTAGCGGTACGAGCATCGCAGGTCTCACCACCGTCTTATAAAATTTTCCTTTCAGTCTAAGCGGTACTTTTTTATCACACAAAAGGCCCGAAGCATTCCTACACTTCAACCAACCAACCTGAATTCTACTATTAACCTCCTCATCTATATCACCATCGCTTTGAACAACGGACCCAAGATATCTAAAACGTTCACACCTTTTAATAATTTGATCACCCAAAGTTACACTTCTGTCACAGCTATTACTACTAAAATTACATTCCATGTTGTTGACCTCACTTTTGGAACAACGGACCCAAGATATCTAAATTGTTCACACCTTTTAATAATTTGATCACCCAAAGTCACACGAACCCAAGATATCTAAATCATTCACACCTTTTAATAATTTGATCACCCAAAGTCACACTTCTGCCACGCTATTACTACTAAAATTACATTCCATGTATTCAGTTTTAGTTCTACTTAAACGAAGGCCCTACTACTAAAATTACATTCCATGTATTCAGTTTTAGTTCTACTTTAAATGAAGGCCTTTAGACTCCAAGATATCTAAATCGTTCACACTTTTTAATAATTTGATCACCCAAAGTCACACTTCTGTCACTAGAGCTATTACTACTAAAATTAAATTCCATGTATTCAATTTTAGTTCTACTTAAACGAAGGCCATTAGACTCTCAAAGCCGAGCCCTAATGTAATCCAACAGAAATAGGAAAATATTTGGTCAATCCTCCTTCAGTTTGAACACA
>JXCR01042855.1:22247-42960 GCA_002079205.1 Phalaenopsis hybrid cultivar
AAATATGACATCTCTGCTGATGGTTGTTTTCCCTGTATTTGGATTGTATAACTTGNCTTTGATCACTATACAACTGTATATACTAATAGTCAGTACTCTATTGTATATATATCTTCAGCAGCTTCGCCAAACTTCTGATTCATATTTCATTTTCAATGCACGTCAAATAAATTCCAATGTTATTAGATCATATAAAAGCTCAAAATTATAAGACCACCAATTGCCTGCTTTCTTTTACTTTTAGCTTGTTAACATAAATGAAATTTGATGTTAATGGAAGTATTACTGAAAAAAAAATTGAAATGTTCGAGCCATCAAGTTGTTGATTTAAAATGCCCTATAAACTATTAATAATACAATTTCATTCCCAGTCTAAAACCAACACTCATCTCCAAAAGAGGCCTTTTCTTCAAACCAAAAGAAACATTTTTAATGCAATTACATGCATAGCACTCGAAGCATTGCTATTTATAGAATTAGCATTCTTTTTCATCCATTTTTCAGTTTCTCACTAAAAGTTCAACATGCATGATACACATTTTTCATTTTTATCATATCCCCAATGGTTTGATCAGTGGCACCTGTAAATGCAATGGTTCAATAGTTCAAAAAAATCACCTTGGTGTTAGTTTTGTCAATAGCAAAATTTAAAGTGCTACGTAGTAATTATCCATAAAGTTTGTAGGTTTAGGCATTAGCTGCAGGTGTTCCATGTGGAAGGGAGGCGATTGGAGGTAGCTGGAGGCAAGTTTCTGATATTCACATCCACAGGCAACATGCGATATTCAATATCAAGTTCCTTTAATATTCTGATAATTTCCTGTACCACTGGTTCTCTCCTCGTCCACTTTAAACCCATGTCCTGAAAATTGATGCGATGTCGCATCCAGAGCGAAACCTGCAACTTATTTACTTCTTCAAAATCCTTGATAACAATCTGAGCACCAGGGTACCAATGATCCTTCCTATTCTCCATGAATCTGCAGAGTATAGCAATATCAAGTGTGACAACATAAGTTGAACAAAAAAAGAAATAGTTTTGTACAGCAAGATCAAGTGTGACAACAATCCCAACAAAATTTAAAACCCTAAACAAAGATAGCGCAACCTAGTAACTTTCAACAAGGTTTTGTTAACTAATATTATTTTGTCGCATAAACTTGATAAACAATTTTACTAGACTAGGAACTGTTTGTTTTGCTGTTCAAAATTACTGTGTCAACTTTTGAATGTAACGTACTACAGCATTCCTCTAAGAACACAAGTTCATGTCTAATTTAGTGCAAATTACAAACTACAATTTTTCTACAAATCAATTGATAGCTGGAGTCTNTCCAACTAAATTTAAAACCCTAAACAAAGATAGCGCAACCTAGTAACTTTCAACAAAGTTTTGTTAACTAATATTATTTTGTTGCATCAACTTGATAAATAGTTTTACTAGACTAGGAACTGTTTGTTTTGCTGTTCAAAATTACTGGGTCAACTTTTGAATATAACATATTACAGCGTTCCACTAAGAAGACAACAAGTTCATGTCTAATTTAGTGCAAATTACAAACTACAATTTTTCTACAAATCAATTGATAGCTGGAGTCTAATTTCTAAAGAAAGAAGATGGGGCGCCATGTGTCAAGTGGGTTCTATCATTTTTAACACTGGTAATGCCAGTGTATTGCGGTGGGGCTCACCTGACACGTGACGCCCCACCATTGGACTTCTAACGCAAATTTGGTGTAATATTTTCCCAATTTCTAACCACGGTTTACAGATGGATGCCTAAACATTTTTTATGGTTGATTTCAGAGTGCATTTAAAGAGCTAAAATCAATTCAAAGCAAACACCAAATGAAAATATTAAAATATTACTTACGTTGTAATTCTTTCCCGCATGATTGCTATCTTTTCCACAGGAGTTGAGACGTGAATACAGAAGTCGACACTGTCTCCCATATCAGGGCTTCGGTAATAGTTGCCTATGGGTAGCGTAGCAAGCACACTATTTGGAAATGTAAGCTTCAGGTTGTCATATCGCAAAAAGACCGTTGTTAGAATATTCATCTCCTCCACAACCATCTAAAATTTATATTAGAATACCCAATTTAGACTTGAAATAAATCCGAGAAAAAAACAGAACAAATTTTATATTACCTGAACTCCATTCACTTCACAACGATCACCAACATCAAAGGGATGCATCACAANGTTGAAATAAATTCGAGAAAAAAAAGAACAAATTTTATATTACCTGAACACCATTCACTTCACAACGATCACCAACATCAAAGGGATGCATCACAAACAAGAAAATGATAGCCTCAAAAGTGGTTTTTAACGTGTTGCCAAAAATAAACACCAATAAGAGAGCTTGAGAGCTAATAAAAACAAAAAAATGTGTTGTTGTGATGTTCAGAATAAGAAGCCAGAGAGCAATTAGTATTATGAAAAGAACGACATTTGCCATCTGATGAAGTTTGTTCACTGCAGTTTTGGTATCATTTAATGTCAAAGAAAGGGCTCTGCGATCTCTAAATGCATTGATCTGAAACAAAAAATATCCAATATGATTCATAGGTATGATAAATTAATGGGGCATTTACATACATACCACCTTATTCTTAGGTATTCACATATCTAACACCTAAACTTTATTTTTTACATTTATACCACCCAAATCAAACATATCAGATAAAAAGTACTCCTTCAAATTTTAAAACGTGAAGTACAAATTTTCATACTCAGTTAAGGTGGCATTAATGTAAAAATTGAAATTTAGGGGTTAAATATGCAAATTCATAGGAATTGGCTAGATTGTATGTAAATCTTCCTAATTTAAAATTAAATGAGGGAAAGCATTTAAATTTCAATGAGAGAATGCATCAGTACCACCCAGTTCTTCAGAGCCCTCCTGCTGACTCTATTACCATCCTGTGCCCCATTAAAAAGGGTCATAGTCCTTAGAGCTTCATCTTCCCTCATGAATCGCATTAGATCCGCCAAGTGGATATGCCTACAAATTACAAAAGGAATATAATTAACTCATTGAAAATCTCAAGCAGCTTAGAAACAATAGGCGGCGGTAGATTCATAAAATAGTTAACATGTTTACATGTTATTGATGTTGCAACAAAAAAAAAAACAGCTAAAAAATTGACATCATCCTGATCATGATAGTGATCATGATCATCATTAAACTTATATTAATTGTTTTGTTAATCATCCTAATTTATATTTTCAGTCTAAGTGATCATGAGGTGATAACTATGTATACTATTATTATTGCCACAATAAGAGTATTTTTCTAAAACTCCAAAATGATAATAGATATTCATTTTTAAATGAGCTCTATCATATATCAGTAAAATAAAAAGAAAACTTTTTATTTGAAATGAACATCAATCTAATATATCTAATATCTATTATAATCTACATCTACATATCTACATACATCTTATCAAGGAACAATAAAAAAGTTATTTTCGTCAAACTTTTTAAGAGAAAAAAAGGCTCCATTTTTAAATGGGCTTTTCTTAAAGGTTCAAAATTTTCTTTATTTGTTAAATGAGAAAAATAGTTTTAATTTAGAATATAAAATCATAAAAGAGATTAAGACTCATATATTAGAATAATTGTAAAACTTGATATATTTCACTACAAGATAAGAAAGAAATAAAGAGTTAAGAGAATATATTAAAGAATAAAATATAATACTTAATAAATGCTAACTTCTGGCAAAATATCTATGGCAAGATTCTCCTTTTTGTTTGGCTCAAGAAATTTTGGGTTTCTTTTTTAAAATGAGATTGGATATATGTAGGTTTGGGAAAGAGCACTTTATTCTACACCTTTTATTAATTATATACATGCACAGTCATAGTGGGACACTCAATAGGGCGCAATGGAGAAAAAGGATTCATGTAGCCAACCCCACTTAGGGGGAGAAAGGCTTGTTGTTGATGTGTAGTTATAGTAGATCAGATCATGTATCCTCTCTCATGGATTTAGATCCTTTTTTTCAGCCTAATTATATAAATTGATGTCCTTTTTATTATGCTTGATCTTTTTGTTCTTACCTAATACCTTCATTGTATACATTTAGGGCTCCAAACAAACTGAGTTGAGCCAACTAGACTATTTTTTATCTTGGCCTTGTTTATTAAAAGTATGATCAAGATTGGCTTGAGCTCAATTTGAGCTTTTATGATAGTGTTCTAGCTTATTTCGTTTAAACTCGTGTTTATTCAAGCTTGGTTTGGGCTTGACTCTAGCTTGATTTATATTTTTAGCCTAACTGCATAAATTTGTGCTTTTTATAGTGCTTGATTTGTTTTTATTACTTAACGATTTCATTATATTCATTTAGGGTTGCAAGAAAATTGAGCAGGGCAGAGCTAGAAGCTGTTCAAGCTCAAGCGCACGTACTAAAAGTATGTTAAAGCTTGAATCAAGAATGATCCATGTTTTTTTGAGTGCTCATACTTAGTTCATTTAAATTCAAGTTTATTTGAGCTGTTAAACACAGCTTAAGTTTGGTTATTTATATTAATCAACAAGCCACTCATTTTCAATCATAAATAAGCTAAGTTTAGGCGAGCCTAGATATGTAGCCAAGAAAACTTTATTATGAGGAATGAATATCAATGCTTTTTGAGGAAGAAATATTTCAAATTAAAATTCAATATCATCTGAGTCCCAATTTTAATAAGTTTATATTTAAACTAAGCATCTCGACAAGATGAACCCATTGATGCCAAAAGTGCAAAAATCTGAGTTCAAATAAGCCCAATCAAAAACTAGAAAATAGTTGAAGCCATTAGTGCATCCATTGAAAGACCAGAAGATCTCAAACTTTTGGTATGTTTATTGTCAAATGGAGCATCTCAAAGATATGAATCCAACGAGCCCAAGTTCATTCACTTCTGAGGTCACTAATGTGTACTGTCAAATAAAATATTTTGAGATTTTTGTGAAATTTATCAAAATACGTCTAAGAAAATAGGAATTCCATCTTTAGATGAAGGGAGATGAGAAGAGAAGAGTGAGCCGAAAAGTAGAGGTGAACAATCATCACCAACAATTATCGTAGGATAATATACTGTTGTAGCCAAAAATTATAAATTATGTAGTCAATTATGATCGCTATAGCAACCAACTATAATTTTTATAGCCAATTATTACTACTGACGCCACAAACAACAATTATTGTAGCCTTATTGCGATTATTGTAGCCATACTATTATTATAAAACTATAATAATCAGTTTTTGTAATCTCCTCTTCCCTAGTTCAAGAGAAGTGTGGACATCAGTACTTTCAATTTTCTAGTGTATTATTTTGACTAGGCCAGACGGGTGATTTTTGCCATTCCAGGATTTTTTTTAATGTAAAAAATCTAATTCTCTCTTACATCTCTATCCATGTGTGTGTTGGAAAACTATATATAATATTTATCTATAGTTGAGAATTGTCTAGCACACAACAAGCCTATTGAGTCTAAAACCATATTGAGCTTAAAAAAGTATAATTTTAATTTAGCAAGCTTCAAATCATTTAAAAGCTCAATAATTCTCTTAAAAAATGAGTTTGAACATCATATCAAGTTTTCATTGATCGAGCCTCTATTAAGCTTCTTAATAAATTTGTTCATAAGCTTTAAATAATAATGTTCGGGATCATAAACAAATAGAACAACAAACAATTCAAGTTCTTTCATTTAATAACTGAGCATTTGTATAATTCTTCAATCTTATTTTGTTAATTAATCCTACAAATATAAAAGAGCTTTTATCTAGCTGTTTATAAGAAGTTTGCCAAACATTAGATTTATTTGGAGCCATACATCCATTTATTCATTTCTAATACATGCTTCTACAAGTCAGATTTTTCGTAACATGAGAGGCCATTGAGGGTTACATGTAGCAAGAAGAGTGGCCCTAAGTGACAACAAGTGCACAAGTTGAGTGCAACAGCTGTGGTCTCTAAATCTAGATAAAGGTGCTCTCGTATATTGTTACAAGGACTATGTCTGATGAACTGCTAAATAAGGACTAGTCAAATATGATTAATGGTCTACTTGATTAAGGTATTGATTTGACTTCTTCAACAGTGGAATTTGACATCATTTGACAAGGGCCAAGATTTGACTTGCTTCAACTATGTTATTGGCCATTGACCAGGTCACAGCAAACGATCAACATAACTAAAATATAAAGTTAGATCAACAAAAATATTATATTGACGCTCCATATCTCATAAAAACGAGGATTAGATGTAAGCTAAGAACAGAATATTACTTCATAGTCATAGTTATTCCTACATTTCTGTTGTAGATGTTTTTTCTGTAGACGAGTATGTGCATGCGCAAATTTACAAAGGAAGAATGCATAAAATATTTGATTTGCTTTTGCAGATCTAATCAAATGCAACGTTTAGTTGAACATACTTATAAATATGAAATAACAATAAAAAAATAATTGAAGAATGCATGAAGAAACGATTTTAACCAAATTGAATTTTGTGGCAGCATATTTAATTTATTTGTAAGCTGAAGATATATGTCATTATTAAGTATGCAATGAAGGGAAGTTGCAGTACTCACTTAGCTCCTTGCTTCGCAACATTGTTGAAGATCTGCCTTGCGGCTATCTTCGCTTCATGCTCACTTTTAATTTGCAAAGTTGACTCATCCTCCCCACTCTCTTGCGTTATCTGCTCATCTAGCGTCGTTAATGTCCCACGCCTCACAATTCTCATCAGCCGCTTCATGTTCCAAGCTGAAATGTTCTTTTGATTGAGCTTGTGCAACTGATCCATGGTAATAGCATCCTCCTGTGGCTGTTGCCTACTAAAATCTGTTCTCGAGAGGGCACCGGACAGCTTGAAACTCTTTTCTATCTGAGAGGTCCTCAAACCAATGGATTCACTATAGATACCCACATTACTACCAATCACTCTGTTCCTGTAAGGCATAGCTGCTGCCTTGAGGTCGTTCGGTATCGTTGCTCCCGCATTCTGAAACTTCTGCACCTCGGCAATCATTCGATTCTCCTCCTCCAAGCTGTGTTGTATATCTATGAGTGGCGGACCTGAAAGCGTCTCAATAATGTACTGGTTGAATACAGCTTCCTGAATTCGATCGAAATATCTGCTAACGTGGAAAGAGGAAGCTAGGACCTTGAGTAGAAGAGTCTTCACGAGACGTAATACTGAGGCGACAATTAAACAAAAGAGTATCCTTGTGATGTAGGAAAGCGCTTTGTTCTCCCGCTCGGCCTTCTTGTCAAACAGTGATTGCCAAGCAATCAATACTTGGCCGAGCCAGATACAGTTCTGAACGGCATTACGCACGCCGTACACGAAGTAAAGGAGTCTCTTCCGAAGCTTGAAGTTGCGCTCAAGGAACAAGACGATGATGCGTGTAATCCAGCCGGAGAGGAGGCGGCCTGAGATGAGGACGAGGACGAGAACTACCCACTTCCATAAATCGAGTCCCCAAATGGTCTGGTGCTGGATCCCGTGGATGGTGAGGCTGCAAATAAGAGCAGCAATAACTAGTACAAAGCCGATAGACTGCAGTATAGTCCAGGTGCCGATCTTGGTGCGATTGAACTCATCAGGAAGGTCCTCGAAGGGGTCCTCCTCGTCCTCCTCTATCACCGATGACTTGCCAAGCAGTCCGGATCTGGGCGGGCCAGGCCGCGGAGGCAATTGGGCTGATGACCTCGGCGGGAGCTGGCTGGATTTGTTTGGCATCCTCGTCGACTTCCTTTCGATAGTCCCACCACTGCCGACAATCGGTGGATCCATCAACCTAGACCTCGTCTTGGCCCTCAACAGCATGCTGCTCCTGCGGTGGAAGAACGAGTTAGAGGAACAGTGCACAACTTCGGTGCCGCCGTCCCTCGCGCTAGGGTTCACAGTAGCCGAACCACGGCAGAGTTCGCGCCTTTCACGCCCCTCGTCGTAGGTGTCAGAGTCATCGTCCTCTGAATCCTCCTGAGAGTGGCGGGAAGGTGGATCAGTAGAAACGTTTTGAAAGGAAACGCGCAGATCCTTCGACTCTCCAACATTCNAGTCCCTCGCGCTAGGGTTCACGGTAGCCGAATCACGGTAGAGTTCGCGCCTTTCACGCCCCTCGTCATAGGTGTCAGAGTCATCGTCCTCTGAATCCTCCTGGGAGTGGCGGGAAGGTGGATCAGTAGAAACGTTTTGAAAGGAAACGCGCAGATCCTTCGACTCTCCAACATTCTCCACTGGATTCTTGAGCAAATCCATCTCGAGGTCCATATCCAGGGCCATCTCGGCACCGGATATCTTTTGTTTCTGTATGAACGAGCTGATCAGCCGAGACGAAGGGTCCTGGACCTGCTTCGTCTCCTGTAGGCTCTGGTTCTGTAAAGAAAAGCCCGACTCGTCTACTGCTCTTCCCCCAACACCCCCGCGGCCATTGTTAACATTCCCTTCCTGCCGGAACTCGTAGCTAGACTCCCTCCACACATTGTTACCGGCGGCCGCCGGTATCGGAATACCCGACTGCATATNGAGGGTCCTGGACCTGCTTCGTCTCCTGTATGCTCTGGTTCTGTAAAGAAAAGCCCGACTCCTCTACTGCTCTTCCCCCAACACCCCCGCGGCCATTGTTAAGATTCCCTTCCTTCCGGAACTCGTAGCTAGACTCCCTCCACACATTGTTACCGGCGGTCGCCGGTATCGGAATACCCGACTGCATATTGATATCCTGACTCCCCTCGTCGATTTTAACGATGACCTCCTGATGATCGCTAGAGTCTTCGTGAGGGTTTCCGTACAGAATCGGCCGCTGGTCCTCTCCGTCGCATTCGGATGAGTGCTTGTTGGAGCGGTGGGATTTGAAGGAATTGTGCAGAGAAAGCATGATACTTTCCTGAAAGAACTCACGCCAACAATATATATTTTAACGATCGCGAAAGCGAGGAAGATCGAAATGGGGAACAGAATGAATTCATTTCCTTTTATAACAGAGCACAAAAAGGAGCTGTTTCGTTTATCGTTGTTCGAAATAAAAATTACGATGGGCTTCGGTTTACGCGGCCGTAAGAAGCAGAGCTGTGAGACGCAAACCAGCCGTTCGTTGGGAGGTGGAGCGCAGAAGGAGGGNTCGAGGAAGATCGAAATGGCGAACAGAATGAATTCATTTCCTTTTATAACAGAGCACGAAAAGGAGCTGTTTCGCTTATCGTTGATCGAAATAAAAATTACGATGGGCTTCGGTTCACGCGGCCGTAAGAAGCAGAGCTGTGAGACGCAAACCAGCCGTTCGTTGGGAGGTGGAGCGCAGAAGGAGGGNATCGAAATAAAAATTACGATGGGCTTCGGTCCACGCGGCCGTAAGAAGCAGGGCTGTGAGACGCAAACCAGCCGTTCGTTGGGAGGTGGAGCGCAGAAGGAGGGTAGCCGAAGATGGCGCGGAATGGGTGGGAAGAGAACCTTCTGCTTTTATTCAAACTTCGAATCACAGTGCGATGGCTGACACGTGCCAGGCGGATGATGGTTGGATGCTTTTTTTACATTCATACCATATCATTTTAATTTATTCTGATTTATTGATTTTGATGTTTAAACATATAATATTTTAGTAAGTATCGTAATCACATGCATATAAATAAAAATTGAATTTTGAAAAAATTATAAATAATATTTATTTATGTAATGTTAAAAATTTAAGAGGTATATATCCAAATTTTAAAATTCATGTTTTAGGCATATAAATATTGGAAAAAATATTGTGCCCGAAGTGCGGACGTCATACACTGGACGTAGAGGGGAAAAAAAATACCGCCCAGTGAATCACGTTCGTTGTCCGGAAGCAGCTCGGGGCTAGAGTTCATTGTCAATAATATTTGATGTGACATTAAAAATATATTTTGATACAGGGGTATCTACATACGTATCACGCAATTTTTATATAATTAAATGTCTAACTCCTCAGCTCTCATATCAATAATACCACCATCAATAACCTTTTAAAAGAGAAATACATTGAAAAAAAAGTGTTAAAAATATAATCTGAAAGTTTAGATGTTGATATGTAAATAAATATTTTTAGAATTGTGTGGTATNATATATAAATATAGGAAAAAATATTGTGCCCGAAGTGCGGACATCATACACCGGGCGTAGAGGGAAAAAAAAATACCGCCCGGTGTATCACGTTCGTTGTCCGGAAACAGCTTGTGCCTAGAGTTCATTGTCAATAATATTTGATGACGTTAAAAGTACATTTTGATACAGGGGAATCTACGTACATATCACAAAATTTTTATATAGTTAAATGTCTAACTCCTCAGCTCTCATATCAATAATACCGCCATCAATAACCTTTTAAAAGTGAAATACATTGAAAATAAAGTGTTAAAAATATAATCTGAAAGTTTAGATGTTGATATGTAAATAAATATTTTTAGAATTGTGTGGTATTCATGTACAATTTTCTTAGATTTTAAAGTTTAGTTTTTAATTACATATAATAAAAATTATGTGATATGTATTGGCTAAAAAATCATTAAATTTATTTTAAGATTAGTATAAAATAAAGTTTTCACAGTGATATTTTTTATGCGATTTAAGAGATTTTGGTAGTATAAATGTAAAAAGCAAATGGATATGAGAATTCAGGATTAAATTATTTCAAAATCTTTTTTTTTTTTTAGATAATAGAAAGGAAAACATGCTACATGAAATCTTCTCTTCCATGTCGCAGTTATCTTTTTCATTTTTCATTTTTGTTTATTTTTTGTTTTGGGTTAGTATTGGTGACATTTNTCAGATAATAGAAAGAAAAACATGCTACATGAAATCTTCTCTCCCACGTCGCAGTTATCTTTTTCATTTTTCATTTTTGTTTATTTTTTGTTTTGGGTTAGTATTGGTGACATTTAATGGTACTTCAAGTCATTATAAATGTATATAAATAATCTATAAACTCTGTAACTCATGCATGTGTGCTTGTGTTTTATGTTGGATTAGTCATCTTCACTCCAATTGAATGCTTGAATGTTTTGGAGCAATCAGCATTGTCGTTGTTCATGGATTCTTGTAATAATCATACATACCACCCAATTTCTATGCATATATCTAACACCTATTCTTTATTTTCTACATTTATACCACCCAAATCTTTCATATCACATAAAAAGTATCACCATTTTAATTTTTGAAAAGTGAAATACATCTTTTTCATGCATTGATAAGGTGGTACGTACGTAAAAATTAAAATTTAGGTGTTAGACATATATGTACGTTTATAAGTATTGAGTGGTATTATGTAAATCCTACTAAGACGAAGATAGTTTCACTGCTTAAGAGAGATTTAGAGAGATTTGCACAATATAGACAATATGAAAAAATACAAAGGATATTGAACTTCTGGAGAATCTTTGATAAGAGGATAATAGCCTGCGAGATGTTGAAAATCAATCTGCTGAGAGTGTAATATAGTGCTTTTTGTTCAGTATTATTTTTGTCCAAACGTGTCTTTGTAAGTACGTTTGAGTTTCGTGAAAAAGAAGGAATTATTTATGCACATTGGTATGTAGTTTCATATGAAAAATGCCACCTTAACATTAATTTTTTTTCCTTGTTTCCTCTCATGCAACTAAAAAGAAGAATCAATGCAATAATGTTAAAATGCAATCACATGACATTTGGTGGTTGAGATATATCTTTTGGTCTCACATTTCCATTTTACTTGGGGTTGGATAGGACGATGAAATAACTATTAAAATTATTTTAAAATAATTTAATAATGCAATAATATTATTTTTTACAACTAATCATATTTATTTTAATTTTGGACACTTCATTTCGAAAATGTTGAATATAACTCTAAATCAAAATTATGAGATAATATTTTAATAATTTTCTTTCTGTTGAATCTAAATTTTTTTCCTTTTAATCGCCCCATGAAAATAAAATTTCAAAAAAATTAATTGATGTTGGAACTAGTTAGTTTATCAATAATCAATCTCATTCGACTGGTTCAGACTGACTTTATACGAAAGTGACTTTGAGCCTAGGCTAAACAAATTTAATGGATGAAATGGTCTAATCGTTCTATCCTTTTTTTTTCAAAACAATCACACTTCACCTATGCAAGGGTGGAATTTCGGATCTCTTGGTTGGAAGAGAAAGCTTTCAACTAGTAAGGCAAAGATGATTTATATAATTTGAAGAGAAATTTGAAGTCTAGAATTTAGGTCAAAAGTTCCACTGAATTCTATAGGCCACAAATTAAATACTATAGAAATAACAGCTAATTAGGAGGCCAGCATTCCATATTTGCACGAGTACAAATCTAACAAGTAAACACTATTTCTTTGTTTCAACCAAACCCTATCACCAGCAAAGGAAAACTTCGAAGTTCCAATTTCCTGATGTATGCGTCATTGATGCAGAACACATTCATTGCAAAATTACTGCAAAAATGTATGTTTCCACGAAAAATTATTCTATACGGACGGCGTATGCAGAAGTGCATGCGCCGTTTGATCTCCACCGTTAATCAGAAGAAAGTTGTATTTCAGTGGGCCCATTTTTTTTAATTTAAAAAGATTGATGAAAGTTCTGATCAACGGTGGAGATGTGACGGCGCATGTATCTCTGCATATGCCGTCCGTATGAAATAATTTCCACAGGGAAGTCAAGTAGAGATTTTCCCAAAATTAATAACGTCATATTAAAATATAAGTTAAAAGATATCAAGTAGCAGTTAATTATAAGTCTAATAAGAGCAACCAGAACTGTTGAAATAATAATTGGGTGCATACTGCATTAGATGGGAATGAAATGAAAAAAAAAAAAAATATTTAAAATGTCTCATGCAAAGTGAAAGCCCACAAGTAAAAGAAAAATTATTTCATACAGTGGTGTCCGATCCTGATCATAAATCAGGTGATCTAAGGTCAGGATGTATTTCAGTGGGCCCCACCTAAATTTTTTTTTTAAAAAAAACTGAAATATATCCTGACTGTAGATCACCGTGATCTACGGTCAGGATCGGACACCGCATGCAGAAATACATGCGATGTCCGTATGCAATAATTTCTCTAAATAAAAATGCATCCTAGTCAAAATTTACTGGCATGCATTAATTGATTAAATTAAAAAAAAACTAATCTAAATCAAATACATCAGTCGAATTCATTAGATTTTTTTAAAAAGCAATTTATTTTTTATTTTGAATCTAGGTCTATCTGTCTCAATTTTTATTTGATTTTAGAAAAGAAAATTCTGCTAAAAGCCTAAAATCAAAATGCCAAAAAAATACGTCTAATCTCAAATTATATAGATTATTCAGTACTAAAAAATTCACAATGAAAAAAAAAATCTCAAGCCTTAGCTCAGTATAATTTCCAGCAAACATATAAAAAGAATGCAATAAAAATGAAATTTTTATGTGAAGAAATTGTGGAAAGGGAAAACCCACAGGTCTAACCTGATCAAAATAATTCACTAGAAATTTGAAAGTCATCTTTTCTAAATTATAGAAGATGTGATTATAGAATTATGTTGAAATCATAATTGTCTAAAACATAACCCGACAAATACAACTATATAAAGTTGGTTGAGACTACAATAACTATAGTTGTGGTTACAATAGCCATAGTTGCTTGCAACAACTTTTAGTGATGATTGGCAATAACTGGTAGGTGACGATGACCTATCGTGATTGGTGGTGATCTTTGGTGGTCAACAATGACATTTCGTGGTTGGCAATGAACTCTGGTGGTATATCGTAATCTCGAATGATCGATAACAATGGCTGTCGAGATATCTAGTGCTAAGTTTTAGTAATTAGCTGACTCTTTTCATCTTCTCTCCCTTTCAAGTGAAAATAAGAGATTTATCTTTAAATTTTGAAAGTGACATTTTGGTAAATTTATCCAGATCATAAAACACTCTATCAAATATTCCACATTGATTCTCTTGATAACATGTCATATTTTTCAAAGTTTAAATGTCTTGACAACATCAAAATTAAATAATATTAAGCTCATTAGATTCCTCTCATTTAGTAGTTTGATCTGGCTACACTCATCACAAATTTTGAGATTGTTTAGCTTCCAATTGATGAATCAAAATCTTTAACAATACTTTGAGTACTTAGGTTGAGTTTATTTAGATACTTATGGAATCATTTTTGGCGCCATTGTGGTCATCTTGTCGAGCCACCTAGTTTGACTGTAAAAATTGAGGCTCAAATGATCTTCAATTTGATTTTAGAATTTTGTTTTGCTAAATTCATAGGAATTCTTGCTTGATGATAAAATTTTGTTCATGACATATGTATGTGTGTGTGTGTGTGTGTGTGTGTGTGTATAAAGGAAATCAGTATTTGGTAGAGGCCTAAATACCGATTTCTTATGTGCTAGGCCCCATGAGAGAGTCTGCGTCTTGTGCCTAAATATTCGAGAACCCAACGTCACTGGGATTGAACCTGTAACCTAAGGGTACTTACAGTGAACCCCGCCAACAAACAGGAAATGACTTGCGGCACAAAAATTAGATTTAGTTTGATTATACTCCATATATTAATTTGTGTAATTAGTTCAATAAATCTTTTAATCAATCTTTTAAACATAAGTTCAAATGTAGAATAGATTCTCTGCATAATGAAATGGTGAAAATGAGCTTAAGAAGCACAAATCTAAGCACACAATTCCTAATTGGTAGAATGGATATATAACATAGGTTGAAAGTTCGTTATGGTGTTGTTTCATGAATAAATTTAGAATGTTTCTCAATTTTATTTTGTTGAATTCAAATCTATCCGGGGGACATACCAAAGGGATAGAGAGTAGAGATCGAGTTAGAAAAAGAGAGAAAAAGAGAGAAAAAGGAAGAGAGAGAAAGAAAAAGAAAGAGATTTACCCCGTAGACATGAAAATAGGTGTCCTTGGCACATTGGCTCCTTTTATCCCATTGAAAAAGGTGATTCATTACAACAGAGCAAAAGGGGAGAGCTCTTTAAACATGTGAAGGTGAGAGAGAGGAGAGCCCAAGAACCCTTAATACATGCTATGGTACCTTATTTTTAAAAAATAAAAAAAAGGAGAAATACAATATTACAACTTTACTATTGATTTAAAGGGGGTAATGCATGATATTTAATTCTTTTGGCATGAGCAAGCCTGCCCTTCGATCAATCGTCTGACATTTGTTCAGGTGCCTTCGAACTTCTCTCAATTTAGTCATAGCTCACCTCTACAGCTCTGTTGTGTACTCAAAAGTTTGGGGTAGCTGTAGCTTATTGATAATTTGGTGATAAGCAACTAATCTCGATAAGCTGCTGATTAACAGTTGATCGAGATAAGATGGTTGACTATTTGATTTGAGCTGTTGTAAAATAGCTGGGTTTCAACTGATTGTGGATAAATGATCATTCTACTTCTGCGTAATAATATTTTTTGCAACAAAACTGTCATAACAATATATTTGATACTTGAGAAGCAAAAAATTGTTTCAGAATAGTAAAAAAAATAAGATACACACCTCACATAATAGTGAGTATTAAGTGTAAATTAAAAAAAGAAAAAAAAAGTATTAAAATTACATTTTTAAAAATGATAATATTAATTTTAACATCCATAAAACATATGTCCCGAACTACGTCGTCCTTCAGGGATGTCATCCAACCCTGATCACTATCGGTAGTGGAATATGTCAGACTGTTTGCCCACAGGAAGAAGTCACACTTCTCTGGACTATCTCCCCACTGCAAACACCTGTAAAACTTTCCTTCTGTAGCTATGTGCCCGACGTGAGGAGTAGGGAAGGCTATAGTCCACAGTGGTAGAGCACTCGTCCGGATATCCCTGAAATTATGTTGCTCATAATTCCTGAATGTTTAAAAAGACAATCCATTAGTCATAATAGATGTTGAAATTGCTAAAAGAAAAAAAATATTTATAATTTTTTTGTAGACGTGAGGTCTCAGAGAACTCAACATACCAACCAACCAATCTGCCACTATAAGAAGACAGTAGACATTGTAAAAAATGAGTTCATTGTTGCCTTTAACCAACATACAATCAACCTTTTGTGTGTCACATGTTCATATCACAAAAAAGGCTATCCTAAAGAGCCTCATAAACTAATGCACCAAAACAAAGAGAGGAACTTGGTTGCCTTTATTAGGATTTCACACGTAACACTAATCAATAGCAAACATCAATCCATCTAGAAGAACCCACAAAGTCAAAAATCTCATCATTTTCACTTCACAAACGCACAAAAAAAAAAGAAAAGAAGTATATATATAACTCAAATGGAGAAGATAGAATGCCAATCACGTTAATATTGAAAAACAAAAAAAATATCCATAATACAATTGAGATAAAATAGACATTGATTTTGCAAATAAACAAGAAACATCCAGTCAACATCGAGCAATGTCATCTGTTATCCACTCTCTCAATTCAGTCATTTTCGCGATGCCTTCTCTATCTTGGGTGTAAGCTTCCTGTGATTCCATTTCTAGCTATGAGATGGATTGTCCTACTTGAAATTCAAATGCCTCTGGTGGGACCTGCATGTGATTATGTTTAGCTAAGGTGAAGTCAACATTTGATCTAGAATGATGCAATCAAATGTAGTTGTGGAGCGTCATCGTGGCCACTACAATCTGCACTTATTTTAGAAATGGGTAAATTGACATATCACGTTGTATAACCTATTTCTTGTTCCACACTCCAAACATTCTTTCAATTAAGGAGGAGTGCATTTTATTAAATATTTCCTTCCTACCACGTGCAACACCGCTGAATATTTTAAAATCAGGAATGTGATACTTCATATCAGGCTATGACTTTAGATACCCCCTCTGTAAAGGATATCCAGTATCAACCAAGTAATATTTACCTGCCTTAATACCTTAATTAGTAATAAACTAAAAATTCCAAACGTGATTGTTATATTTACAAACCTGGAGGTGGTGTAGGAAACGTGTCTTTGATTTCTTATTGCAAAAGAAAAATTATGATTATTGTGTGCACTACCTTCCTAACCAGCCATCACAAAAGTAAAACACATGTTGATGTCATAAACGACTATCACATTTTGTGTAGAAGATCCAAACTATCCACTGTATGTGACCTTCTTAATACTGGATACTCGTGCAACCACGTGGATTATGTCAATTGCTCCAATACAGTTCTGTCAAATTAGTTATTATTGTGATTGTCATGTAGCTCTTGTTGACATCTGAATGTCATGTGCTAAAAATAATTACATTAAAAAATGACATATACCGTGGGTCATTTGCAATATTTACACGAGTCAGCTCAAATGCTGGAACCTCCAACTTAATTATCTGTACTCACAAAGTAATGAGAGCTTTCAACCCCATTGAGAAATACTTGTTGATTATCTCTAATGAATGTTGGAATCGCTCAATCACTCCTCTGATTGATTCATTCTGTGATATAATGTAGAGGGTTATTTCTAACAACTCTTTTATTATCATTCTTGAGGAACCGTGTAATCCATTATGGCTATGTGATACACCTAAAATATATAGTCTTTATGTACATATTTTTATATTTATTTTTGAGATATTATGCTTTAATGAAAGGTATTTGTGTTTTTTTCTTTCAGGTACAATCAAATGGATAAAAATAGTAAAAGGAGTGAAATAAGATCAAATTTAGAGCAAAAATGAAGAAGGTGTGAAATTAAACTGAGGCTCCTATGCACCCAGGACTAGTGCTTGCGTGCTAGTAAAATAGAGAGAGCCATGCTTAAGCGCCCAGTACCCCACGCTTAAGCATTAGAAGTAGTTACTTGATGATTCAATGAATTTGGACAAATTTTTGAAGAGGTGGAAGCAACCCTTAGAGAAACCGTGAGAAATAGTTAATGGACATGAAATTTCATTCAATTAGAATTGAAAGGAGACAACTTCTAGAAGATTTATTGAATGTGGACACATTTTGAAGAGATGCCTAGACACTTTTTGAAAAATTAAAAAAGAAGACTTAGATTTAAAAAGAAGATCCCCCTACCCCACCCCCCATAGAAAAAAAAACCACATTTCAGTCACCATAAGCTGCCGACGCCACTTTTCTTTTTATTTTAAGTTGTAATTTGTATTGTAAGTGAAGGAAGAGAATCAAAGAACTTCAAGAATATAGTAGATAGGATTTGAGATAATTTTTTATCTTTGTGACTACACTTGACTTTAATTTAAACTTCTTGTTCATTTGCATGATTTCTACTTTCGTACTTAAGTGTGGTTGTGTTTTCTCCATAGATTCTGAGTAGTTTTCTTTATCTTTTTCCTTAAAATGATAAGTTATTAAGTATTGTATGGAAGTTGTGTGAAGTATTAGTCTTTAATGTTGGAAAAAGTTGTGATGATTTTAAATACTTCATTTACTTCTTGATTTGGTCAATTAAGATGTTAATACCTGTTGTGAGAACATGTAAGATCCGAGATAGTATTATCTCAGTTAACATATGGTAAGATTCACATGAAATTGAATGGATAAGAATGTAACTCTAATGATTGAGTGCAAATAAATAGGGAAATAAAATTTGAAGGGTGTATAATTAGAGGACTTTAGAGTGATAGGCTAAAGCCCCCAATTTGATTTATAGTTTTAGGTTTTGATATGAGATGTTCGCCCCCAAGTGGAGGGAGAAGAGGGAACTCTAGAGTGAGAGCTAGTATCTTCCTTACTTAACCCGTCTTTAAGATTATTCAAACTATAAATTAACTAATGTTCTTTATAGCATCTCTAGTAAGGAAAAATAATATTATTGCTCCTATTTGACACAACACAATTTGAATACTTTCACAACAGAATTCCTATACTTATTACTGATTTATTATAAGGAAAAAGATATTTTATTTAGATTGCCTTCATCTTACAAATATCTAGTTAAGTTAGTTAGATAATTACTTTATTTTCAATTATAAAAAATTACCAAAAAATCATACTTTCATTCCTATTATAGTATATAGATTTTAAGTGAGAATATTTTGCTAAGCATAATTTGTAATCTAATTTATTTTGTTTTGTAATTTCATATTGTAGTTTTCCCTGTGGGTTTGATATTCGGGGCTTAATAAAAAAAGTCCTGTATTACTTTATAAAGATACGTATACTTGCGTAGTATCCCATATTCAAATATAATAATTATATTTTTTTTTGCTTCAAAGTCAAGTTTGTGCCTAGTTGTTGCTGGTGATCAAGTTTTTGGCGTCGCTACCAAGNAGTCCTGTATTACTTTATAAAGATACGTATACTTGCGTAGTATCCCATATTCAAATATAATAATTATATTTTTTTTTTGCTTCAAAGTCAAGTTTGTGCCTAGTTGTTGCTGGTGATCAAGTTTTTGGCGTCGCTACCAAGTAAGAATTATAAGTAAGGAAAAATTAAGAATATAATCACATACAATGCATTATCATATATATAAAGAGTCGAGTTCAGGTTTTTGGCGTCGTTGCCCGTGGAAATATACAAATTTTTTGAAGAAATTTTTAGAAAGAAAATTTTNGAAAATTAAGAATATAATCACATACAATGCATTATCATATATATAAAGAGTCGGGTTCAGGTTTTTGGCGTCGTTGCCCGTGGAAATATACAAATTTTTTGAAGAAATTTTTAGAAAGAAAATTTTTATTTTTATAAAGTCTTATTTAAACCCTTAGATTTATTGTAGGAATATTGTAGTGTTCTTTTTATATAAAGTACTTATTTGTGTGTTTTTCTTTTATGTGTTCCGTAGTAATGTATGCGTAGTTCAGGTTCTACAGGACTTATGCCATACGATTTTGAATTAGAGAGAACTATTAGAAAAATTAAAAATTACTGAAAAGAATAAAAAATTTCAAGAAATGGCAAATCAAAATAATCAAAATGTTGAAATTAATCAAGAGTTTAGACTTTTAAGAGATTATAGAAACCATACGGTGGATGAACTTCATTGTAGTATTCAAAAACCCGTTGTGGTGGCTAATTCATTTGAACTTAAACCTGTTATTATCCAAATTGTATCAATTAATTAGTTTGAGAGAGCTCCAACTTAAGATCCAAATTTACATCTTGTACATTTTCTAGAATTGTGTGTTATATTTAAATATGATGGAGTATCAGATGATGCTATAAGACTTAAACTTTTTCNCAATTAGTTTGAGAGAGCTCCAACTTAAGATCCAAATTTACATCTTGTAAATTTTCTAGAATTGTGTGTTATATTTAAATATGATGGAGTATCAGATGATGCTATAAGACTTAAACTTTTTCCTTTCTCACTGAAGGATAAGGCTGAGATATTCTCACATTCGTTAACATATGGATCTATCAAAACTTGGGGTGATTTAGCACAAAAATTCCTTGCTAAATATTTTTCACCATAAAAAACTACNTATCACATTCGTTAACATATGGATCTATCAAAACTTGGAGTGATTTAGCACAAAAATTCCTTGCTAAATATTTTTCACCATAAAAAAATTACGAAGTTTAGAAATGATATTACATCTATTTGTTAGTTTGAAAGGGAATCTATTTATGAAGCATGAGAATGATTTAAAAAACTACTGAGAAAGTTTCCACACCATGCTATGCCATATTGGTTAATAATTCAAACTTTTTACAATGGATTAGCTGGATCTCTTGGATCTATTATCGATTTCACTTTTGGTGGTTCATTGATTTCAAAATCAT
>JXCR01042856.1:0-15226 GCA_002079205.1 Phalaenopsis hybrid cultivar
CACCAAATAGGTTCAGATACTAAGAAGCGTGGTCCAGTCAAAGTGAGAATAATATACCCAAGTGAAAATACACCTTGAACGAAACAGATTCAAAGACTGGGAAGCGTTACTTGTGCTAAGTGACATGATGTAAAATGCAAAAGTGCACTGACAACATGCACCGTATATGTTCAAGGGCTATGAAGCGTGACCTATGCACGATCGAATGAGGGAGACAAAGTGCACTAGATAAATTCAAGGCCTATGAAGCATGACCTATGCTAAATGACACAAACGAAATGTGCAGGTGAACACGAACTATGCACAAGATGGGCTTAGGGGAGTGGCACAGTGCGACATACATACGACATTCCAGAATGGCGTCGTAGGAAGTGAAATGGTGTAACTCTCGTCAGGGAGAGTTATGCACCGAATAGGCTTGAAGTGGGAGCCATCCTCGAAGAAGACACGTGAGTGTAGTGAGTGTTTGAGAACATGGGCTCAAATAAAGACCTCAAACATGCAGAATATGAACATACAAGATGTTATGCATAAAAACATGCAAAAGTGTAAAAGTGCAAACACATATGATGTGGTGCAAGATGACATATGGATATCAAGAAGTAGATGCATGAGGTATTCTACCTAAGCAGGGCACTAATACCCACTATGAGCATATGAGGACATATGCTCATAAGTGTATGTTGCCCATCGGGGTATTTATTATTTTCCCACTACTCTCCGACCAACACGGGGCTTTTGGATGTCGTGTAGATTCCGAATATTTGGGTTGTTTGAATAATCAAGCGTCTCACCGAAAGTAGTAAACCACCTCAAAAAGTTGAAATACAACTTTATGATGGATTTGATTATTTGAACATAGAAAATGTTGGATATTTGTACTGGTTTGCGATTAAATCTGACAGGACACTTCCCTTATCTAATCTGAAGACTAAATAGGGTTTAAATTAATTTTGGGATTATATCCTTTCTATAGGGGCAAGTCTCTATAGTTAATTACATTTTAAGCAACCGAAGCTACTTAAGAAAACTCTCGATTAAGGCGGTGAATTTTTGCTCATGAAGTTGAACTTGTCGTTTCTAAAGAAAGATTTTAATATTTCATCATGATGTTTTATTAGAATATTAAGACTTATACTGCACGACATACAATCATGCAAGAGCCTAAAGGTAAGGATTTACATCATAGCTGGAAGAACCTAGAAGTACTCCGGAGAAGTTCACCGAGAGAAGTGAAACTTTGAGGCCCTAATCTAAAATAAGGGAAAACATGCAATGCGATGAACTTACAACCCTGCTGGAAAGGGCTACCACCTAAACCATCCAATTGTATTCAAAACCATGAATGACCAATCTCGATGACGCAAGATAGGGTTGGTTGTTGTTTATTTTTAGGCCTTACAACTTGATTATAGATCAAACTGCCTAGGTATGTATGTTATGCATAATGTCTTAAGACTTGATATGAACATATTTTTGAAATTTCAAACTTAAATTCTTTATGCCTCACTGGATTATGCAAGTCCTTGATGATGAATTCATAGAAGATTTGTTTCAAAAGGCCAATCATATGCAAGGGCAAAACTCCCTCTATATGAGTGAGGGCCTGAAGATAGGGAATAGGAGCAATATATTATGCATATGTATACATATCATGTTATTGTTCATATTCCCAAGTCGAAAGGGAGTTCCCTCTCAGTATTATTTGATGTAAATTGAGGATGTTTAGATGCATGAATTTTCTATGGTTGTGAAAGCAGTGATTTACGTGGTTTAGTTTTGGTTATGAGTTTCATTTTGAAAAGTTAAGTTGAAGATTTTTAGGTTGGATAGAAGGTTTAGTCCTTAAGCGAGCCTATCAATAATCCAGGCAAAAGGCAGAAATGTAAATATCGACTTATAATTTGAGCAGACCCATCGAATGAAAAAAAGACAAAGTAACATTATGAGCACCAACCCTGACTTATGTCAGACTCGTCAACTGACATCATCTGCACTACTTCTGATATATTAGTCGAGGTTCATCCTTCGTTCTGTGTTTCATCTTCTTTTGGATAGTTCAAATATTTATAGTCAAATGACCATCACTGTCTAACTTTACAAAAGAAAAGAAGACTCGAAAGAAAAATCCTAAGTTATTACAACAACTTATTTATTTAAAGAAGCCCTACAAAACAGAGCTAGCACACCTTCATAGCATGTAAAGTAAATTAAGATGGCAATTTGTAGGTTGTCCCGAGCAGACTTGCAAAACAGAGTCAGTATGATTCATTTTAATGTAAGAGAGAAAAATGGATTTATTTTGATTATTATTGTTTTTATTTAAGACAACCCAGTCAAGATGTCCATGGCTTTCTGTCGTCCCTAGGTTGTCGGGTTCCCTGATCTATTTAGTCTAGAGAGGTTATCAGGTTCCCATTTCTTCTTTCTTACTATGTTCATCCCTATGGAAGAGATTAGATCCTCATATATTTCTCCTCTTCAACTTTCAAGAACACTATCGAGGATAATTTTTCCTGGATTTCATCATCAATCTTCGCAAGCCTCTGCGAAAGCCGACAGATCATATGGTTGGCAGAAGGCGGGAAGGGGGAAGTGGGGTTTACCGGCCGTCAGAAGGCGGTGCTGATGGTTGGAGGTAGTGCGCAGGAGTAGGTGGGTTGATTAGAGGGCTAGAGGCAGCAGTTGGGAAGATTGGAGAGGGTTGTGGCAACAGGTGGGTTGGTTGGAAGTCACTTTAGTAAGTAGGAAAGGAAGGGGAGTTGTGCATGTAGATGATTGAGCGGAGATGTGCAGTAGCAAGAAAGATAACTATCCTCGTTGGAGCAAGCTACAATCAGAGCACCCCTTGAGCCCTTGGAGAATATCACTATCTCGAACGAGTTACAATTTAATCACCTTCTGGCCTTCGAATGCAGCCCTATATGAGAAAACATTCGCCGAAGGAAAGCTGGACAGAAATCTCAAAAACCAAAAACTAAAGCTAAACAAAAGAAATAACAAATATATAATAGTATATTACTAGGAGCAATTGGGCGCAACCCTAGCCCAAACAATTGGGTTGGTCGGCACTTCTGCCTCCCTGAATTGATCCAACTTTTCCAGTTGGACTCGTTGTGAGTTCAGTAGAGCCCCATGTCATTGCATCCCATAACTTTTACAAATTCAAACAGATAAGCAAGTATGAAATGTGTTCCTATATCACCTTCAAAATTTATTTGTTCATATTTAACCCGCTAATAAATAACAATTTCAAGCCCAAAGTTGTTCCACTTAACATTAATTTAAATAATAATTATTATTATCTTTTAAATTTAAACTTATTTAAGAAAATTTAGATAGGCGTGTGTTATATTTAAATATTAAAATGAACTGAACATGATTAAAAAAAAAATTGTGTTCAAATCATTTGAAAAATGAGCTTGAACTACTTAAGTTCAACAAATTTTCATAACTAACAGATCAAAGATGAGTTAAGTTTCTTAACAAACCGAACAATGAAACACTTAAAACAGCCTAGCTAGCACACACTAAGCCTTCTATTGAACCGTATTTAGTATTTGAAATATGTTTCATATATCTTACTAAAGCTTCTCAGCCCTATATCCCATCAAGGAAACAATTAACCAAATCACAAAGTTTGTTTAAGACAAGGATTTTTCACCGTTATGACAACTGAGCATTTTCTTATGATAAAGGCAAGTTTATGTTTGAACAAAAATTAGATACTAATATTATGATTATACACTTATCATGACATTTTCACACTGAAAAAACAAGTTTGTATCATGCATAATGCTCTATGGCCTCAACTTTTCATATAAAAAAAATATTATGATTAAATTTGAAGTAAAATAATTTAAGACATTGTTCTACGATGAATACAACATAAATGTAAATTAAAGATTCATGTATTCCATTCATCTCAAAATACATCAAAAAATTTTAAGATTCATCCTAACTAATATTTTTACCATAATATCCCGTTACAAAATAGAAAGCACATCCAGTTATCTCAAAAGTATAGTTCAAAAATCTAAGACAGGCTTAAAATTCACCTCTAAATATCAACAGCAATGTTTTCATATAGTTTCTTGATGAAGATTAAAACTGTCATTTTGAAAGCCTTGAACTTGCTTTAAACATGTTACATACTTTGCATATAATATAACAGTATAAAATATAAGCAAATAATCAATCATTCTATGGCATCAAAGTTTTGCTCAAACATCTGAATCTTGGTTCGGTTTTCAAGTCTAAACTTACAATAATATTTGAGGGCCTAACAGCCGCTCTTCTGCCAGTTCAGCCAGCCGTAGCATCACTTTCTCAGCCATATTGGTGTACGCTTTAGCTGAAGCAGAGTTAGGTGCAGAGACAACAATGGGATTACCTTCATCTGAGCCACTTCTGATATCTATTTCTAGAGGAACCTGTCAGATTTGCAGAGAGATGACAAAGAAGAAAAATCAGGTTGCAGAAAAGGTTCCAAGGCTTATAGGATCTGATCCTCTGGAGTTAATGATGATTATTGCATGGTGTAAACTTTGTATTACAGTTTTAACCTGTACGGTATGAATCCTACTAATATGAAGACATAATGCAATTTGGTAAGGATTCCAGATATTACGCCGAGCAATTAACATGGTGATTGAGAGGATGCGGAACCTAGTGATGCAATTGATTGAAATAATTACTTGCATAGCCCTCAAAAGTTGTGTATTAGAAACTAGAACCAATGTCATTTTTATTAAGTACTGAACCGCGTGTCATGATCAAACTAGTTGGAATTTAATAAAAGCTAAAAATAAATGTTTGGCTTTTATTATTAGCTTCAATATTTGTGGGTTGAAACAACATGCGGAAAAAGGGATAGTTTCATAAATAGCAATGTTTCAAGTGCCACGTATAAAAATGCTAGTTTTGTGTATTTTCTTTCCATACGTTGTACAGTAGAACAACAGAAAGAGAAAATTTATCAGAGCACATTTTACAAAATCATAATCTACAATTTAAACTGCTTCACCATAGTTGTTTAATATTAAATGTCTAAAAGATGGTTCCCTGTTTTCCTTGTTCAAGGCAAACTTAGAATTTGCATATTCATGCCCGGAGGAGAGCTATGCTGAGAAGGATCTTATCAATCAAGCAAACCCCTACAAGTCTGAGAATTCTATGTTTGTAGAAACCTGAAGAAAGATCACATGTGAGCTACAGAGAATCAATGGCAGATTTGCACATTCAAGATCAGCAAATTTTTGACAGAAAATATGCATGCAATTTTCAAACTTCCAACACTCTCTCTCATGCGGTATAATAAATGGGTTTTGCTTCCCAACTTATAAATTCTTAAAATCATGAAGTACGTAGCTCATTGGTGATGACTTCAACCAGTTGATTATTTGATAGTATTTAATGAGCATTGACATTGTCCTTTTTTTTTTTGAAATGTCCATCCACTTCAATGTTTTCGCTGCCTGTGCACAATATTGATAGCAAATTTGCTGTTGAAGTAGAATTCCATTCTCTTCGCTATTGATTTTAAGATCATCATGAATTATTTTTAGGCATAGAAATTCCCTTATTACATTACTCTTCACTCTTGATTTTAAGATCATTATGAATTATTTTTAACCATATAAATTCTCATAATACAAACTTATGACTCTAGACTTGGCTCCAACACTTGATCTTGCAACCACAGCTTGGTTGTTACTTCTTCAAGTGGAAATTTATCTCTTAAGTACAATAAACTGATGTGAATCTTCTATCTACAAAAGAACTACAATCGACTACAGATGTATCAAACCACTGGAACCTTTTTATTTCTTCTAAAAAAGATCCTTCTGCATGGTTTGGCTTGAGATGGTGTGAAATCCTATGGGTAACTTGTAAGTTCCTGAGATTATGCATGAATTGACTCACCGAGCAAACAATATAAGCTTATATATAACTTATGTATAGCCTAGTGTGGGATAAGTATATCAATCTCCAAACTAGTCGCTAAAATCAATTGTATTGCCATATTTCTGTTCACCTAATCAAATGATTAAGCCGAATAGTTTTACTAGTTGCTGCAACTAAGTTTCGTCGCTTTCATTTCAACATTCATTTATTATTAGGAAATAAAGAAGCTTTTCTTGGAATGTCATTTGATACCCAAAAAGTATTTTAGCATTTCAAGCTCTTGATAAAAAAACTTGTTTGGTAAGGAATTTTCTTATTATAATAATATCATCCTCATATATCATTACTTCAGGTGCCACAGAATCTAATACATCCATATGGCCCTCCTTGGATCATGTATGTAGTGGCTCACCACGCTCACTGCAAAAGAGATGTCGGTTCAAGTGTGACACAGATAGATCAGATAACCTATCAATCTCTGGTACCTCTCATGATCAATTGATTCTCCTACCTCTGCACTCAGCTTGGACTTTTGGTCAATTAGAGAGATTTTAGGCTTGCACCCCAGCATGCTTATTTCAGTGCGAAGATCTAGTACACGCTTTCTCGGGAAAAAACCATCCCTTCAAGTCCACATGCCACTTCAATCCCAAGAAAGTATCAAAGTTGTCCAAGATTCTTCACCTCAAAATTCATTGTCTAATCTTCCCTTTAGTTGGGCAACCTATGTCTCATCATCACCAGTGTCAATGATATCATCAACATGCACAACAAGTATAGTGGTGTGACTTTCATGTTGTCGAAAGAATATCGTATGGTCTGCATTGATCTGTGATATCTCATGCCCACCATAACCTTTTTAAACTTGTCAACCAGGCTTAAGGAGACTACTTCAAGCCATACAATGACTTCTGAGCCAACACACCTTCCCCACTATCTATACTGTAGGAAATCCTGGTGATATATTCATATATAGCTCCTCCAATAACTTATCATGGAGAAATGCATTTTTCACATCAAGTTGGTGTAACATCTACCCATCATTCACTGTCAGATAAATCAGTTTCCCCACTGTGCTCATCTTTGCTACTCATGTAATGGTTTCATCATAGTAAATGTCATAAGTATGATTGTACCCTTTCGTTACTAGTCATGCTTTGTATCGCTCCACCTTAACTTTTGGAGTTTGTTTCACTGTGAAGATCCACTTGCAACCAACTGTCTTTTTCCGCGTTGGTAGTGACACTATCTCCCATGTTCGGCTTTCATCAAGAGAACTGAGCTCTTCATGCATGGTGGTTTTCCACAAGGGTCCTCCTTAGCAATCTCTCAATACTCGGGTATAGAGACAGTGTTCAAAGCTACAATGAATGCTCCATGTAAAAGTAGTATGTTAGAATATGAAGCAAAGTTCGCAAAGTCATGTTCCCACCCAAAACGATATGGAGGATGTCTGTTACAAGAGGTCATCCTTAAAGTTGTGGGGTTAGGAGGAGGAATCATATCACCTAAGGTTGATAGTCTGGATGTTTCAAGAGTTGGGGAAAACCAGGACAGGAAACTAGCAGACACAAGTGGCACTGCATGCGTTGCTTCCTCATTTTGCTTCCTTCTCCGTGTATACATCATTAGCTCACCTTCAGCGTGAATCCCACCACCTCTAGGATCACTGCCTCATTTTCGGGCTCCTCAACTAATTCATCCCACTTTACAAGACAAGGTAGCATCACTCCCACCATTGCTACTCACCGTCTTGCCTTATATCTCCAGTATTTGGTGAGTCACCGAAGGGTGAAGTTACATCCTCAATGTAGAATGGCTCAAATTCTTTAAATAACACATCCATACTCACAGTCTCTTCTCTACTGGGCTCTAGTAGACATACCCATTTTGGGTAATAAAATAACCTGCGAACGCACATTTCACAGCTCTAAAATCCAGCTTCCCTACTGTGACCTGTTATACTTAACTAAACATACACAACCAAGCACCTTTAATTGGAGGATCCTGTTATTATCTCCTTTCAACATCAAATAAATAGACTTCCAATCCAACACCAATGAAGGCATCCTGTATATCAATTGAGCAGCTGTCAAAACCGTTTTCCCCATAAGTGTTTGGGGACCTTCATTGTGATCATCATACTTCAGGCTACCTCTAGAAGGCATCTATTGTTCTTTTCTGCTACTCCATTTCATGTCAGTGTGTATGGACATATGGTTTGATGTTATATCCCTTAGTTTAATAAGTATTTCTTAAATGTTTTGTTGATATACTCTCCCGTTATTGAACTTTAATACATTCACTACTGCATCATATTGAATTCAAATTGCTTTGTGAAAGTCTTTAAAGCAAACAAACACCACCCTTATTTTTCATTAAATATAACTAAGTAACACGTGAAAAGCAATCAATAAATGTTATAAAATATCGATAATCATTCATAGAATTTGTATAACAAAGTCCGCAAATATCAAAATGTATCAAGTCAAAAAAATCAGAACTTCTATTCCTGAAACTGATATAAGAGCTCAAAGTAAGCTCGTCAAACTCACAAGCATCGCAAACAAGCTTTTGTTTATTTGTCTTTTCAAATAGAGAAGGATACAATCGACTCAATAAAGTATAAAAAGAGTGTCTCATGCGTCTGTGATGTAACAGCAACAAATGCTCCACATTCCTTCCAAATTCTCTTACTTCAGCAATCTCTACCATAGAAGTCAAAGTTGAGTCCATCCTTTCTAAGTCCAAGTACTAGAGTCAAATATGCCACATTCCAGTCTCAAGTGTTTAGTTTGTCCCTTTCACTTGGAAGATCACCATAAGAATATCAAAAGAAACAACATGTTTTAATTAGAAAATAATGACACTAATGAATAAAAGGTTTAATGGAAAAGAAAGAACATGCAAAACATTGGACAAAGTCAAATAATTGATACCCCTCACTGTACCATTACCATCAAGAGGTTATGTTGTACCATCAGCAGTCCGGATGTTCTCTGATACTACTATAGTGGTATAAGGAGAAAACTATCTAAGAATACTTATCACATGTCGAGATATACCTGAATCTATTATCCATTATGATGATCTCGTGGTGAAAATAAAGAAAAGCATGTGTATCACAAGTACTTTTGTCAGACTGAGCATAAGTGCCAATGTTTACCCATTGATGATGATTGTTTGTAAGCATCATTGACCACATATCCTATTGTTTTTTGCTTCCTCTTTAACAATTCAAACACTCATGATCCTCATTGGTAAAAAACACACGTCTCTCTCTCCTTTGCTACCATCAGATATGCTCGGAAGCCCACTTTTCCACATTTTTGACTACCACGACCACAACCACAGCCTCCACTTTGTCCTCATCCACCTGTCTCTTTCTCCTTATGAGACCTAAAGCAAGTCTTTCAAAGATGCCCAACTTCATCATAGATGTAGCACATGTAAGTCTCCCTATGAAAACTTATTATACATGAGCTCGAGGCAGCCAATGCAGATCATGCACCCGGAAATCCACTCGGCTCAAAGTAGCTTCATGAGACTCTCCTCCTATATCATCGTAGCAATGGCCTCATCCAATGAGAAGATAGTCGCTTGAGCTAAGAGGACTAATCTTCTTTAATCAAAGGTAGCGTTCAGATGGGCCAAAAATTGCATAGTCCTATCTGTGTAAAAATCTCCCCTTTCTTGCACTCTAGATTGCCACAACGCGCCATCTGTGAGAAGTGATCAAGATCTGCCCATAATCACTCCAAATCTATGGTGTATTCCATAATCGATGTATCAACCAGTACCACTGCTTCTATCTCATGTTGAATCTGGAACACCCTCAAGTGGTTCTCAGTGTCGAGTAGCCTGGTGTAGATTAAGGCTTGTGTAGTCCTCCAGTTATCCCCCTCACTTTTGACACTCTTTGGTTCGTCCCCCGATCAGATATCCCTCTAGTCACTTCTCTACTACAACAGCCTCGACCCAACGCGACCAACTCAGATACGTGGTCAGTTCATCAAGTTTCAAATCCACAGAAGGGAGATCTAGTTTCATCTGCGTCGAAACGTGTGTTGAGGAAGGGGCTCCCGTCAAAACGTTAGCTCCATGAGCCCGACCAAGTCCTTCAAAACTTCAAGATCTAGTTTTCTTAGAAGCTCCAATTCTTTACCTCTCGCACTATCTCTATCTCCTGACATCCTCGAACAAAAGGATCCAGATCTATATCACACATAAATTTGATCATTCGCCTCTGTATGATGCGATCATGTTGTGGTTTCTTACCAATTTCATGTCATGTGGTCATAAAGGATCAGTAAACTAGAGTTACGGGTCTTTAGAAGTTGTGATCCCATCGTCTTAACTCATTGCTTGCCTTAGTGAGCTTCAGCTCCTATGTCGAAGTCTAACCTGCATTCGCAAGAATGCCATAAACGGGTCTACCCGATTCTCTGGAAGCCACGATCATGTTTACCGCAATCCCATTTCTCCCATTCATGAGCTTCAATTCCTACGCTTTCTCAAAGGTTTCGAGTAGGACCAGTACGAAGGAGAAGAAAGTGGTGGTCTGGAGAGAGGACAGTGGCAACGTGGAGAGAGAGGGGCGGAAGCGGGAGAGAGAGGCGACAGCTAGGATCGTGTGGACGAGTGAGAGCGAGTGGTGGCTAGAGTTAGGCTCCGAAACCAAAAAGAAAGAATTGTTCAAAACCTAATATGATCATTCATAACATGGGCTTAAATACGGTATTATAATGTTTTACAAAATAACCCCTAAATTTCTTCATGATTCCCTTTTTACTAATAGAACCCTAAATAAGATCCAATTCTTAACACAACCCAATAACGATTCCGAATTGAAAATCAAAGACTAAAAAATTTTCAATAAAATATTAGAATGAATCAAATTTTTAAAACATATGCAATCAACAAAAAAGATTAAAAAGTCAAATGGCTCTATAGAAATGAGGGTTGTATGAAATTATGAATGAGGGTTGTCAAGGTGTGTTTGACATGGAAATAAGGATGTGAGAATTAATTTGTAATCCCTCAAATTAAAGGAATTATAATTAATTTGTAATCCCTCAAATTGAGGGAATTAGTTTAATAGTTTCTAGATTTAGGAATGAGTCAGTTTCCTTTTTTCTCCTTTTAATCTCCTATATAATACCATGTATTATCAATTCAAAAATAGAAGGAAATACAAAATTATTTTCTCTTCTTTCTGATTTACCATATGGTATCAGAGCCAGGTTCCAAACCCTAGAGGATTCCACCCTGCAGCCGCTGATTCCTTTGCCGCTCCCGCTGATTCTTTTGCCGCTGATTTCCTGTCGCTATTACCTGTGTATCCCCTTGCCGCTGATTCATTTGCCGCTCTCGTTGATTCTTTTGTCGCCGACTCCTTTGCCGTTGATTCTTTTGTCGCTGGTGCCTCCCTACAGGAATTTTAATCAGATTCTCATCTCTATGCACAGGAATTTCAATTGGATTCCTGCTTCTATGTCGTGAGGCCTCCCTACCCAGCTGGTTTTTTCTGTGCAACCGGCTATTCTTCAACCTCTGTAACTTGGAATTTTCTGGGGTTTCGTATTCTTCTTCAAGCAGCCTTCATTGTTGTGTTTCTCTTCTCTGGGCTTCTTTTTCTGCATATTCCAGCCTTAATTGCTGCGAATTTCTCTTCCCCACCATGTCAATGTCCGAAACCACTGTCTCCAGCAATTCCAACCCTTCCGAAGAATCCAATGCAGTTCAGAAAATTGGAGAGTTACAGAATATTCGGGCATCCAATAGGTTCAATGGAAATAACTATCTCAAATGGTCCCAAATTGTCTGCACATACCTAAAGAGCAAAAGGAGGCTTAATCACCTACTTGGAACCGGACCAGAAAAAAAAGGATCCAACCTCTACCGCATGGGATGAAGAGGATTTCATGATTATTTCCTGACTATGAGATTCCATGGACCCAACGATCAGTGACACTTGCATGTTCTTGAATACCACAAAGGAAATCTGGGACTATATCAACTGAACATACTCGAAGGCCCGTGATGTTGCCATTGTGTATGAAATCAAGGAAAAAATCGGAGCCACCAAACAAAGAGACAAATCTGTCAGAGTATGCAACTCTGTTGCAAAATCTTTTGCAGGAACTGGATCACTATCGAATAATTGAGATGAAATGCCCTGATGATGTTGCCACTTTGAATAAGCTCATTGAGAAGGATCAGATATACGATTTTTTGGCAGGATTGAATTCTGAATTTGATCATGTTAGGATTCAAATCCTAGGCAAGGAGGATACACCGTTTCTAGAAGAGACAATCTCATTAATCCGAGCAGATGAAAGTCCAAGGAGTGTCATGCTAAAACCACATACTATGGATGGGTCAGCCTTAGCAGCAAAAATAAATCAGGAGAAGTCGAAGAATGATCTGCCTAAACACTCGGGTAGAGATAACCAAGGGAAGGAAAACAAAGACAATCTTTGGTGTACTTATTGCAAGAAACCAAGGCATAAAAGGGAGAAGTGTTGGAAGTTGAATGGTAAACCTCCAAGCCAAGAATGGGGCAACCGTGGGGGGCAACAAAGGCCTCAAGCGCATATGGCGCAGCAACCCAATATTGAGGAAAATTCAGCGATAGAGGCGTTCAGCAGTGAAGAAATTTAAAAATTGAGAAGCTTGTTGGGATCTCTTAAGAAGCCTTCTGGAGCATGTTCGATAGCTCTTTCAGGTAAAACTGTTTGCATGAATGTTTTAGACAAATTCTATACCAACTCTTGGACCATAGACTCCGGAGCTATTGACCATATGACCCCCACATCTCAACTCTTCCACGCCTATACCCCATGTCCAAGTAATAGAAAAATTGTCATGGCCAATGGCTCTTTAGCTACCGTTGCAGGGATTGGAGATATACATATCACACCCAACTTTATCCTTAAAAACGTTCTCCATGTACCCAAACTGTCAATAAGCTTTGTGTCCATTCAAAAATTGACTCATGATCTCAAATGTTATGTTGTTTTTTTCCCTTCTTATTGTGTTTTTCAGGATCATGACTCGGGGAGGAGGATTGGACTTGCTAAGAAAATGAGCGGTCTTTACCACCTTGAACCATTCCAGAAAATTAAAAGCAATTTGTCTTCATCTCTCCTAAGTTCCTCGAACAAAGATGTCATTTGGTTATATCACTTACGTCTTGGTCATCCCTCTTTTAGGGTTTTAAATATAATGTTTCCTCATTTATTCCAAGGATTAGATATTTCTAAGTTTCATTGTGACACTTGTGAATTGGCAAAACATACCCGTGTATATTTTCCTATTAGCAATAAAAGAAGTTCTCATCATTTTCATCTGATTCATAGTGACATATGGGGTCCTTCCACTATACCTAAGGTTTCTGGGGCTCGTTGGTTTGTATCCTTAATTGATGATTGCACCCGGGTTACATGACTCTTCCTTCTTAAACAAAAATCTGATGTTAGCACTGTTATACCTAATTTTCATTCAATGGTTCAAAATCAATTTTGGGTCAAAATAAAAAGATTTAGGGCAGACACTGCTAGAGACTACTTCAATCAAATTTTATCACCTTACTTTACATCACAGGGGATTATCCATGACTCATCATGTGTGGACACACCCCAACAAAATGAGGTAACTGAAAGAAAGAATAGACATTTACTCAACACCACCTGAGCCTTACTCTTTCAAGAAGATGTTCTAAGTCCTATTGGGGAGAACCCGTTCTTACAGCCACATATATGATCAATAGACTTACCTCCCATGTGTTAGAAAACAAAAGCCCCATAGAGGTCCTTAATAGCTTCTACCCTTGCTTCAAAACCTCAAATGGCCTCACACCCAGGGTATTTGGGTGTACTACCTTTGTTCATGTCCACAAACAACATATAGGGAAGCTAGACCCCAGAGTCATCAAATGTTTTTTCCTCGGTTACTCCACTCAAAATGGATACAAGTTTTACAACCCCTCTATCAGAAAATTTTACATATCTGCAGATGTCACTTTCACAAAAAATAAACCCTTTTTTTCCAATTCCTCTTTCCAGGGGGAGATTTCCATGATGGAAGATAGTACTTGTGAGCCCTTTGAACCACTTAAAACCCTTAACCTTCCGCATGTGCCAGCTTGTGTTGTTGAACCTAAATCAAACTCTCCTCTGAACCAATCACATCTGAGTCACCTGATCCTGAACCCGTATCATCTCCTACTCCAACCAGTGTCACTCACGATTTCTCAAGATTTCCTCAGGTGTATTTAAGAAGAAAGACCGTTTATGAACTGACACAAGTCCAAGAATCCAATCAACTCTATCCATTATCTCACTATGTATCTCTTAAGCGTCTATCACCAGCCCACAAAAGATTCATTAAGAGTTTGAACATCATTTCCATCCCCAACAATGTGTATGAGGCATTGTCAAAAAGAGAATGGAGGGATGCTAAAAAAGAGGAAATGAGTGCATTGGAAAAGAATAAAACATGGAAGATCGTTAATAAACCGAAGGAAAAAAAACATTGTTGATTGCAAGTGGATTTTTACATTGAAGTAAAAGGCTGATGAATCCCTTGAAAGATATAAAGCAAGGTTAGTAGCCAAAAGGTACACTCAGACTTATGGGGTGGATTATCAGGAAACTTTTGCTTCAATTGCAAAAATGAACACTGTGAGAATCCTGTCATCATTGGCTGCTCACTTCAATTGACAATTGCTACAGTATGATGTTAAGAATGCATTCCTCCATGGTGACCTAAATGAGCAAATCTACATGAACATCCCTCCGGGATTTGAAGGGGAGACAGGTAACAAGGTGTGCAAGCTGAAAAGGGTCATTTATGGGTTAAAACAATCTCCTAGAGCATGGTTTGGCAGATTTGCAAAAGC
Organism: Phalaenopsis hybrid cultivar; assembly: GCA_002079205.1. Lineage (NCBI taxonomy): Eukaryota > Viridiplantae > Streptophyta > Magnoliopsida > Asparagales > Orchidaceae > Phalaenopsis > Phalaenopsis hybrid cultivar. The sequence continues at coordinate 14,810 of JXCR01042856.1, forward strand.
CATGAAGGAATCTGGGTATAAACAAAGCCAAGGTGACCACACTCTTTTCATTAAACATTCAGTTGTAGGGGGAGTGACTGATCTTTTAGTCTATGTGGACAACATCATAGTGACTGGAAATGATGAGAAAGATAAGCATGAATTAAAGCTGAGACTAGTAAAAGAATTTGAAACAAAGGAACATGGGAAATTTAAGTACGTCCTTGGTCTTGAGGTGGCATATTCCACACAAGAGATCTTCATATCTCAGCAGAAGCACGTGATTGATTTATTGGCAGAAACAGGGAAGACTGGGTGTAAGCCTATCCCTACTCCAATAGATCCAAACTATAAGTTGGGAGAAGCTAAAGAAGAACCAGCTGTGGATAAAAGAATGTACGGGAGATTGGTTGGCAGACTCATATACCTTGCTCACAC
>JXCR01042885.1:0-12692 GCA_002079205.1 Phalaenopsis hybrid cultivar
GTGGAACATATTGAGTTGATATTGAAACTCTCCTTCCAATAGCATCAATGGGTTGACGTAGAATACTAGATGTTTGACCCTTAGCCGTAAACTTTAGCTTTTAGATTAAAATTGAGTTTGACTAGTGGTATGATAATCTATCCTTGATTTTTTTGGGTCACAATTTGGTTTGTGATGTTGCAAACTAGTATTGATATCTAATAATGGTTGCAATTGTGACGACAGATGGGGGTGCATTGGGCGATGCTGAAGAGAATTAGTAGAGCGAGTTTTAAGGCTGAGATGTGGGTTGCTTCCATTTAGGAAGAGGAAAATTGTGTTTCGGAGTAGGAAGATGTTAGAAAACTACTTCAATGTAGAAGAACAAAGAAAGAAGACTATGACACTGAGCAAAAAAAAAAAAGAAAAGAGGTGTTGAATTTGCAGGCTTGAGTAACTACTTTTAGAGTGGAGTAATGATTACCCTTGCTTTTGGAGGGAGTTGTAGCAGCTTCTGCAACGAGAGGCAAGGAACAAAGGTGTGTGGTGCTAGCTGAGGAGAGGAGTTGGGTTCGGTAGGATTTTATTCCTTGATGTGCTCGACATCAGATTTCACAAAGATTTCGCAATGGTGCTGGTATATGCCACCGTGTAATATGTAACAGAATCTTTGAGATTTTCTACATTTTGAGCTATTTTAATCAATAAGAGAAGTGCTTATCAGAGTTTGGACATGTCTGTTTATGAGGGTTGACTTGAGTGTCTAAATTATCAAGGATGCCTGTATGGTGGGACTCAACGGCAAGGTTTTAATAATGATCTTAATTTTGGGAGCAACATAGGTATAATTAGAAGAAATAAAGGGTTGAACTATTGTGATAATGAATTGAGATAACTTGTAATTTAGAATTAAGATGGATAGTTTATTAAAATTCTAAGGACTTATGTGCAATCTGAAGCCATTTTAGTTAGAAGCACTTTGGAGAGATTTGCATAAATTACTGGAGGAAAAAATAGTTATTAAGTTGTTTAAGGTGATTTTCGTTGAAAGATGCCCTAACACACTAGAAGGACTAGTATGTTGAGAGTGAGATCATCGGCCTTTTTGGATACTTGAATTGCTTACTTTCCGAGACTCAAGATCCTTGTTGCGTGTACTCTAATTAGGGTGATCTCTTCCGTCTTGTTAGGGCAGCAACTGAGTCCACTTTGCTGCCTGAGTTTGATGATAAAACTCTTGCCATTCTCGGTGTTGACAAGGAAACATTTTTCATAGCCTTAAAACACCTGGATTTTTTACTTTATGTTCATCACTGACAGAGGGTACTTCATCACTGACAGAGCTTAAGGCAAGCTTCTTCCTTATAAATGATCAAGTTGGTTTGGCTCCTGTGGCTTTGTGCTGTTTGTATTATGGATTAGAGGAGTCTTGTGGCAAGACAATAGTCCTTAAGCTTTACTTTTAAGCTTGGTTGCATCTGTAAATACGCTGGAGCTTACAATTATGCCCGGAGTTCTTCATACAAAGGAGATTTCCTTCAGTCATGCTATTGAGCTGTCCTTAATGCTCATCTCGTAGATATTTGATTCATCTTTTCTTCTTTGTTGATCATCAGTTGGATCTTAGATTTTTCTAGATACATAAAATTGATATTTTGGATTCACTGGAGAGCTGTAAAGGGCTGGACAGAGATTGAAGCCGGGTTCTAGGGGATGCATGATTTGTGGAATGGAAATTTTGGGAACAATTGGAATGTTAATATAGAAAACTCAAATTTCTAGGATAGTTTTGTCAAATCGATGCACTGTTGTCGCAATTCCTAACTGGAAATATTGAGAAGGGCCTTTATGCCTACAGGGAACTAAAATGGTCCGGGTAGGTGTATGCGTTTCTATGAAAATGGATGAACACAGTAATTGGAGCATAATTATAGGTACTTAATTCCAATTTACCCCTTGCTCTAGTTTCCACGTAGGTTTTAGCTGTTAAAATGATGATCTCATGGGCACATTTTTTTATTAATATAATGGTTCTTGATAAGCATTAGAAAGGATTTCTGTGTCAATTTAATTTCTTCTTGACTTCTTCGTATGTGATTGTTTAGAGTTGTGTCATGCTTGTGCTTTGTTAATTTCATACATAATTAGTTATAACATTTCAGTGCCCCCACTCTAACGTGCTAGAAAGTGCAACTTAGAAGCATTTATGACATTGTTTAGATATGTTGACTCTAGCCCCCACAATTTTACTTTCAATGTGGTTTAATTTTAAATCACTTATTTATGTGCAGATGGAAGATGCTATTCTACATCTTCAGGAAGGAGAATGCTTTTATTTATGTCGTCAATATCTTTTTTGTTTCCTCCACATGCTTTGCCAGAAAAGTAAGTTAACAATGCATACATGTTGATCCCCATACAAAAATGTGAAAAAGGAAGAACATTGCTGTTTGGTACTGGAAAAATAGCACTGATTCAGCCCTTGATTAGGAACTCAGTTAGACTGAGCTTTTTATTTGATGTTTCAGCTATTTCCCATGCATTGGTTTCAACTTTTACTGAAGTATTTAGCTATCATATGGATTGTCTGTTAGTTCACTCGCAATAATGCATAGCTTTAGTGTTCAGTTCTGCTCTTATCCAAATGACTTGTGTGAGCTCCATTCACTGCAGATAGTTAAAACTTCAAGAAGGGCTTTAGTGATCCAAATTCTAGAACAGGAAGCCAACTTTTGATTGTCTACTTGAAATGAGTCGAAGGGGCTACCAGTCCAAAACATACCAAGCAGTTCAATTTCGTGCTTTTTTATCTAGGTTATCGCAGTGTATTTGCGTGTTTTGAGAGTTAGAGTCTGAAATGAATGGAATTTGTTCAGACTTCGGTTGATGATTTTATTGATGCGAATTCTTGGGCCTTCTCTTTAGCAAATGCTTTTAAAAATTCAATGATGTTGTTACTAGTTGTGACAATGGACTTGTGAGGGTAACCTTCTGCATCATTATTGAGACCTAAGAATTCACGTATTTCTCAATTTTTTGAGACAACAATCTATGAAAACAATGATTATGGCAGAAGCATATAATATAGTGGGATAAGTGAGAAGATCAAGATATGGATATTGAGAAGAAAAGAGGAATGAATGCCTCAGTTGGCAGGGATATATTTGGTAATGAGGAAGATAGCTTCATGAAACCTTAATTTTAGGTGAAAGGGGAATATCACCTCGGATGATTGTGATAGCGAATGCCCTTTTTGTTTTATTTTTAGGTTTAGCATGCAAAATTATCGACTATGTAAATCGACCTCAATGAAAAAGTACAAAACAACCCCTAAAGAAATATGAAATAAGAAAATTGTCATAAATAACAACAATTTAGCCACTAATGATTAACTTAAACTTAAACAAGTACATTCACATGCTATAGAAAATATGAAGTATAAACTCATGATTGTCTTTGGTAGAGTTATATTGCATCAATGGGTTACAAGGAGGTTTATTTCAGACTGTTGAATATTATTGGAGAAAAATTGGAGGTCTTTGGCTTTACTGTAGAGCTATAGACATCCGTCATGAATAACCATTTTGAATAAGATGAATGAGAAATCCATCCTGAAGAAGATTAGAGGTTTTCATTCACATTGTTAGATTGGTCCAATTTGAGTAAATTGTTGGATGATTGAACCTAGCTTTTTTTTATTTGTGCATATAATTGTGCTGGACTATTTGGCTAATATATAAGTTTGAATCCTAAGTAGGATTTTCGGTATACAAGTTGGGATGAGATTTACAGACCCTTGATGAGTAAGCTGAGAGGAGTTGGAAGTGATGAACGGAAGCAGTTTTTGATTTGTCTAGAGAGAAAAAAAATTGTGGGTTGGCTGCTCAAGGTTTTGCAGAAACCTTGCTTGTAATGAGAAGCTAAGGAATAATTATGTGCTTTTATACCAAATTTACATGATACCCTGAACGAAGATTGTGGTTTAATAATTTGATGTCATCAAGGAACTAAGAAAAATAGATGAGTGAATACCTTTATCTTAAACCACAATCAAGAAGATAGGAAAGAATAATTATGCGTTTCCTATTTTAGTGTCATAAACTCATGATGGATCGAAGAAAACTTGCCCTGCATCATCATTTTCAATCTTAAAGCTAACTTTTCTTCTTTCTAACTTTTTAGGGACAGTAAATAAACCATTTTTTTTGCACTTGATGGGAAACTTCGTTTTAGTTTATTTTACTTTCACTTTCCCAGTAATTTCATATTCATTTTTTGCTATTCATTTTATGAATTATTGAAGAAAGTTGGAGAAACAAGATTCTCGTATTTCTTAATAATCAAATTAAAACTCTTCTCCTTATATAATAAGAAAAGACTAGGATAAACTTAATTACAATTATTACAACTTACCAAAGATAAACCAACTCAAGAAGGGAACTCATAATTCAACACTCCCCTTCAAGCTGGGTTTATGTACATGTTATAAAGACCCAACATGTTATTCCTAATCTCATTTTCATCATCACCTGTCGGGATCCTATCATCTACATAAATGAGTATCACTTTTTTACTTTTTTGTGTATGCTTTATGAACAATGTATGATCCGTTTGACATTGGATGTACCTATTAGTTTTTTGGCAAACTTGTCAATCCAAGTTCTTGGAGATTGTTTGGGGCCATAAATTGAATTTCTTAGTTTACAAACCAAATGTTTATTTGAGTCATTTTCTAGTCTTGGTTGGATTTCCATATACATTTCTTCCTCAATGTCCTCATTAAAAAAATAAATTCTTGATCTCAAGTTGATGCAATTCTCACTCTTTGTTCACTGCCAAGGAAGAAAAAACTCTTACGGTGCTTAACTTGCTTGGAACAAATGTGTAATACCTGAATATCTAAAATAATGATAATAATAACAAGAAAACAAATAAAATAAAATGAATTTTAAAGTATTGTATCGGTTCAGAATGGGATAATCATTATGACAGTTTTGTTATTAGGAGAGGTTTACATTCAAACTAGAGGAGAAGCGAGAATTAGAAGTGTGAGAAGAGAGGAAAAGAAAGGGAGAAGTCATACGAGCATCCTAGGGCTCAATGAAGGAGTACTGCCATGCGAAAGAAGAAGAAAGAGGAAGACTTACCTGCAAGGGACTAAACCGAGGAACAAGATAACATTGAGAGGAAGAGAAAGCAAGATGAGGGTACGCCAACTTCGATCGTGAGCAAGAGCACACTGTCGGTCGTTTTAATTTTGGTTTTGAAAATGTAGGAAAATATGAAAATAGTTTTGATGTGAATATGATTTTTGAAAGTAACATTTTGATTTAAAAATAGGTGAAACCAAACGAGTCTCACATTTTGAATAATACATTTATCCCAAAGAATAAACATATCACCTGTAGTAGGCTCAATCACCTAAACTAAAGAATTTGTGACATTCGTTTGGTCTGCGAAATATTTTATATGAGATCAACAAGTTCCCCTACCTAATACGAGAATTAGATAGGGTTTATTTTACCTTGGTTCCTAGTTCCCTATAGCGGCAAACCCCTATAGTTAATTACATCTTAAATAACTGGGGTCACTTAAGAAAACTCTCGATTAAGATCAGATATTTTGCCTTCAAGATTTCAAAGTTTAGGTTTCCACGATTGGACAGAGGAAAATCAAATGAGAGTGGCTCAAAATAGAAACAATTATCTAAAGGAATTCAAAGGAATGAATAATAGGGGATATCACAAATCCAGAGGAAACCCCGGGATGTCCCAACTATTCTAATGTTCGACTTTTCGTCTTTGAAATGATGTTATTTAATGTTTAATCTTGCAATTTATTTAGAATTTAGGACTTATATTTGTACGATATCTGATCGTGCAAATAGCCTAAAAAGGTAGGAGAGTTTATACCGTACCGTACTGTACGGCAACCTCAGAATCCTAAGTGTTAGGACTTATAATTGCATAATCAAGGTTGTGCAAAAGCCTAAAAGTGATATGTGAGGGTTTATGTTGCGTTAGACAAATCACCTCGAACTCATATGGATTGTTATTTAAATTAAGAAAAGTGTTCGGTGTGAATGTGAAAGTGTTTTGATGTTGATAATCCACCTTGAAGTCGCTCTTCTGAATGTCCTCGTCGAGCTGCCCACACTGTTTGCTCCAAGCTCTTCGTTGTAGCACTTCTGAGTTTAATGTTAATTCCTATATAATCATTAGGTTTTTCTAAACGAATGTATAGTGTGTATCAAAATAACAAAGCATGCAGTATAAAAGAAAAGAATAGTATAATGTACAGTAAAGAGAAAGAACAGTATAACATGCTGAAAGAATAATATAATGTACTAAAAAAAACAGTATAACATGCTAGGAGAGTAATACAACATGTTAGGAAATAAAAATGCTGCAATGTAAATTACACCTGTAAATTTGAGAAGTCTGCTGCTCCTTTAAGCTAGCTATTATTCACTGTATAAATAAAAGAAAAGTTGATTGGAAAATTCTAGAAAATCAACAAATAAATCCACGAAGAAAGACTCGAGAAAATCGACGAATAATAATTTAAATAAAACTGTCAAAACCTCGGAAAAATTCCGGAGAAAAGACCACGAGTGCTTTGTCCAAAAATCCCGATAAAACATACGAAAAATCCGAAAAGAGGGGACCGCAAGCACTTGGGTCGGGGCTAGACTCAAAATTATATATTTGTACTCGAGGGAAATCGAAGGCTACTCAGTCACCCGGATGTATAAAGCCCGTCACTCCACTAGAAAGATATCCTACTGAGCCTAACTTAGGAGGGTACTCCTTAGCCCAGAATCGGTAATCAACAAGTGGACAACCCAATTGTAACATATTTAAAANTACTTAGGAGGGTACTCCTTAGCCCAGAATCGGTAATCAACAAGTGGACAACCCAATTGTAACATATTTAAAATTTAAATTTTAGCATGCCACATGCATTTCAGACATACAAAAGGAAAGTTGTATTTAATTTTGTAATGAAAATATTTTTTATAAATATTGTATTTGTTCTTATCAATTTGTTTTATCAATTTTAAAAAGTATAGTTATCCACAAGTCAATCACGTCGTCGGGTCTAGGACTACCAACAACCTAAGAAGGTACGGGTCCCTCTCTAGTCTTATGTCGGTGAATAATACTTTCATCCTACAGTTCATCAGGTTTCAGAATTGAGTCCTGGTGTTGTAAGATGAGATATCATTCTGCTCTACCACCAGCGTGCCTTTGTCATCATCACCCTACGCCCCAAAACAAAAACCGACCAACTTGCGATCTTGCTTGATGATTTCACATATAGCAAAAAGCTATANAAAAAATCCCGGAGAAAAGTCCACGAGTGCTTTGTCCAAAAAGCCCGATAAAACATACGAAAAATCCGAAAATAGGGGACCGCAAGCACTCGGGTCGGGGCTAGACTCAAAATTATATATTTGTACTCGAGGGAAGTCAAAGGCTACTCGGTCACCCGGATGTATAAAGCCCGTCACTCCACTAGAAATATATCCTACTGAGCCTAACTTAGGAGGGTACTCCTTAGCCCAGAATCGGTAATCAACAAATGGACAACCCAATTGTAACATATTTAAAATTTAAATTTTAGCATGCACATGCATTTCAGGCATACAAAAGGAAAGTTGTATTTAATTTTGTAATGAAAATATTTTTTATAAATATTGTATTTGTTCTTATCAATTTGTTTTATCAATTTTAAAAAGTATAGTTATCCACAAGTCAATCACGTCGTCGGGTCTAGGACTACCAACAACCTAAGAAGGTACGGGTCCCTCTCTAGTCTTATGTCGGTGAATAATACTTTCATCCTACAGTTCATCAGGTTTCAGAATTGAGTCCTGGTGTTGTAAGATGAGATATCATTCTGCTCTACCACCAGCGTGCCTTTGTCATCATCACCCTACGCCCCAAAACAAAAACCGACCAACTTGCGATCTTGCTTGATGATTTCACATATAGCAAAAAGCTATACATGAACACTTATGTATTGGACATAAGTACAGAAAACCGAACCAAGAAGCAATAAAAGAAAAAAATAAAATTGAGGATGTGAGAGAGGAGACACTGATTCACCTAAAACATCGAAGAGACAGATGATGAATCAACCCTCAAAACCGTGGCAAAAAGACCTAGGAAAGAAGACCCAAGATCCTTGAATCAATCCTAGAAGGATGTCATTTTCTCACATTTTTATTATTGCATCAACCCAACAAATGACAATTTTATGAATTTCAAAACCTTTTATGAATTCAATTTATATCAAATTCATGATTTCATGAAATAAAACTATAAAAGTCTTTTATATGTCACAAAATAAGAGAGACTAATTAATAGAGGGGACAACCTTCTAGCCTTCCAGAAAATCATGCCAATATCAAAATCATTTAAATCCAACCTTCATTAAAAGATTTTCATTTTGCATAAACATGAAATTATCCATATAGAACGATATAAATATTCATAACCAGAGGCCACAGAGAGGGATGGCTATCAACCCAACTTATTCTACGAAGAGATCAACAGGTAAGACTCTCGGGTAAAGCAGAAAAGAGGGTAGGGGCTCACGGGTTAAACCAAGAAATTGAACAGGGCTCACGAGTAAGGCCAGGAAAGAGGGTAGCTAAACCTCCAATAAAAAGCTCACAACCACAAATGGCAAGGAGGAGCCCAACACAACACAAACCCACGGGTAGGGGTAAAGAAGAAGGCCTCAAAGGCAGCATAGACCTATGGGTAAGGGCCGAGAAGAAAGTCCCAAAGGCAGCAGAAAGAAACCACCATAAGTACTAACATTGTATTATATTTGACATACATAAGAGAGTGAATGGACAAACTATTATACATCATTGAGATCGAACCCACTTTCATCCCATAAGGCATAACAATGCTCAAACTAAACGTTCCCACATAGCGATAGGTATTAAAATTCATGCATTTTTTGGATGACAAACTTGATTACCAATAAAAATCTTAGGAGGAGCGTTAAAGAGGAGGCTCCAACCAAACCATGCCCAATAAAGGGGTCAAACCGAGCTCGAGGAATGGACCAATCAGTAAGAGATTTCAGCCAACATAAATCACCAAAAAGGAGCCCAAATCGGGCCCAAGAAAGGGGCAAACTGAGCCCAGCACAGGGGGCAAACCAAGTCCAAGAAATGGTCGAAACAGTAAGAGATTTCAACCAACATAAATCACCAAAAAGGAGCCCAAATCGAGCCTAGCACAGGGGCAAGCCAAGCCCAAGGAATGTCCAAAACAAAAAGGGATTTCAGCTAACATAAATCACCAAAAGGAGCCCAAACCGAGTCCAGAAAGTGGGCAAACCGAGCCCAGCATAGGGGCAAGCCAAGAAAGATAATATCCAACATTTTTCCATTCCAAAATATCTAAAACCAAGACCATCAAATGAGCCGAAAACGGAGATTAATTTTCAGCATAATTTCATCTCAAAAGAACCAAAACTGAGCCCAACGAATGGGTCAAAACAGGGCAAAAATTTTTCATTTATAATTTGATTCAAAAGAAGCCCAAACCAAACCCAATATATGAACAAACCGAGCTTAATACATGGGATAAAACAGAGAAAATGCTTTCAGCTATAATTTAATCCGAAAAATTAAATTATAAGTCCAGTCACGTGGGAGAGCAAACAAAAATATTTCCAGCATTTACTCATTTTAAAAGAACTAAAATCGAGCCCAAAGAAGGGACAAAAACCGAGCAGCAAAGGGGTAAAACCCAAACCTCAAGATAAGAGGGCTCCAACTTTTGTTTTAAATGGTGATAGGCAGTGGATAAACATGAATAAATCCTTTTAGATCCAACCTTTTCCAACATTTATTCTAAGCATGAATAACAATAATAAAAGCTTTGATAATTTCTCCTAACATGCATTTCTAGAGGGGCAAACTTTCCATGCTACCAATATAATGTTTCCAAGTATTTGAAGCAAAAAAAAATAGAGGCAACCCATACATGCTTTGCTTTTACTGAATCTAATCATGTATCAATGTTTACGCTTCAGAATAAACTAAACCATGCTTCCATTAATTTTCGTAAGAGGATAGGGATGCCTCAAAATGTCATCCTAAATAAAATAGAATATGAAGAAGGGGAAGAATACCTCTTTTCAGCAGTTTTAAGATAAAAAAATGAAAGAAAATTTCAAGAAAACTACTCCAAGAGAAATGTTCCTCCTAAAGACTTCAAGAAACGGAAACCACGAATGCTCCATACCACAGACACCCGAAAGTATAGCTTAGAGAGGATTTTCGGCAAAGTAAACAGCACTCCACGAACACCCCACACTCCAAGCGCACGAGAATCAGATTTTAGAGAAGAGTTTTCTTCCCTAGAGCCTCCCACAGCAAAAATACAACCTCTCCTTTCTCTCCAAAAAATTTCAACCACCCCACACAGAATCTAAGAAGCTTTTTATGGGCAGCGAAGAGGGGGGAAGAATTAGCCACCAACCACCGCTTCATGGCCGAATAGAACTAGAGAGGCGGAATCGACACAATAAAGAGGGAGAGCGTACAATCTCGAGGATGAGAAGCGTCGGCCAACTCACCTCCTTGCGATTGGAGAGCCGAAAAGTCAAGTGGAAGCTCGAGGAGATGAGCCGCGAGCAAGAACGACAAAGGAAAGCCACGTGGATCCACCGTGGAACTAGGGCACGCGGACGAGAGGGAGACGAGCCTCGGGATCGAGCCCTGAGATGGCTCGAACGGGTTTAAGCGTGCGGGTGAAGGGGTAAATAGGTTTTAGGGATTAATGTGATTATAATTTATGATATAATTATAAAAATATAAAAAATTTTGAAAAATAAAATTTGATGTCTTTCATTCGTGCGTCGAAACATAACAAAATTAGTATCATTTTTGGGTAATTCTGACGTTCCGGACGCGCTGGCGAGTCCGTTTCGCCGTCAGAGGTGGTTTTCACGAATTCGTTGATTTGCGTGCAAATTTTCTCGTGTCGGAAATATGGAAATATGAGTATTTTTTTCTTCTAAAATTGGTGTCCCGGACCCGTTGGCGCAGTCCAATTTGTCATCGGAGGTCGTTTGGAAAACTTTTTATTTTCACCCATCCTTTATGCTCAATTGAAGTCCAATCTTGTGTAACTTAGCGAATTTTGTGTATTTGGTGTGTGTGTGCGACGATAAAGTTGTGAGGAGGTTTTCCTAGGGCTTGAGGTCCTATTGAGAACTTCTCCTTGAGTCTCCACACAATAACCCTTAATCCCTTGTTCATAAGACGATGATTTTGAGACCATAAATGCTAGACATCACAGAAAAATAGGAAGTGTTTTGGAATTTCTAAGTGGACAGGTTTCAATGCTGGTTTTCTAAGATAGTCAATAGGAAACTCTTAGAGCTAGATCCTAGGCTCTAGGAAGAAGAAAGAAAGACCTCACAAAAATGAGATCAGCACACACCTGCGGGGCCGATCGACACATTTGAAGATAATAGTAGAGGTGTCAGCTGCTCGGCGTGAATTTGAGTATTAAGGAATGTTCATCAAGAGTAAAAGGGAAAATAAGGGCNGTTCCCACATAGCGATAGGTATTAAAATTCTTGCATTTTTTGGATGACAAACTTGATTACCAATAAAAATCTTTGGAGGAGCGTTAAAGAGGAGGCTCCAACCAAACCATGCCCAATAAAGGGGTCAAACCGAGCTCGAGGAATGGACCAATCAGTAAGAGATTTCAGTGAATAATAATAGAGGTGTTAGCTGCTCGGCGTGAATTTGAGTATTAAGGAATGTTCATCAAGAGTAAAAGGGAAAATAAGGGCGGTCGATTTGAGCCCTAGCTCGAGGGAAAGAAGCGTTCTCACTTGAAGTTGTCAATTCGAGCCAACTGGGAGTTCACCTGCAGAGGAATGAAGACACGAAGAAGAAACGAGAGGGCCAAAGCACCATTAGGTGGAGCCAATGGGAGGTATTGTGTGGGTTAAGGGGCATGGCTTAGGATTGATTAGAGGTAGGGCTTTTATAATTAAAGTTAAAGAAAGTTTATTTTATAAGAATTGGGATAATAATGTTATGATTNCAGGTGGAGCCAATGGGAGGTATTGTGTGGGTTAAGGGGCATGGCTTAGGATTGATCAGAGGTAGGGCTTTTATAATTAAAGTTAAAGAAATTTTATTTTATAAGAATTGGGATAATAATGTTATGATTGGAATTTGATGAGCATTATGATAGTGTGAGAGTGACAGTATCAATTCGAGCCAAAGAAGAAAAAAAAAAAGAAATATCCAGCAGATAAGAGGAGAGGAGCCAGTGTGCGTGGGCTTGATTAATAATGAGCTAAAGTCTGTGAAGGGGGAAGACGAATGCGTTGTTGAAGCTGAAGGATGGAGCGACTCTATGCGGGTTAATCGAGTAATTATAAGATGTAATTATAAGATAAGGGTTTTAAAAATATTAATTTATGAATTTAATTNCGCGTTGTTGAAGCCGAAGGATGGAGCGACTCTATGTGGGTTAATCGAGTAATTATAAGGTAAGGGTTTTAAAAATATTAATTTATGAATTTAATTAATTATTAATTATTAATTATTAATTATTAATAGTAANCAGATAAGAGGAGAGGAGCCAGTGTGCGTGGGCTTGATTAATAATGAGCTAAAGTCTGTGAAGGGGGAAGACGAACGCGTTGTTGAAGCC